>JABXWE010006872.1:0-25883 GCA_014611495.1 Limonius californicus
ATAGCTATCTTTTACTGATCTCTAAAGGCATCTTCTGTTGTCATGAAACGTTATAATAATTTGGAAATATATATATAATAATAATCAGCTTTTAGACTTATATTTCGCAGAAAGCGTTTAGTTTATTATTATTATCTTGGATGTATAAAAGTGAAGCTACTTTGCAGTATTTCTGGATGGACGGATTTCGTTAAAAACACAAAGCAGTTAAATTTACAAATAATTAATTCTTAAAATCAAGTAATTGTTTGAAATAAAGAAATTCTGCTAGAGTATGCGTTAAAAATATCCATTAAAATAGAAACATTAGGTAAAGTTGATGTTTAAATTTCATACTTATAAAGGGTGTCCTGTCTTCTATTCCTAATTTTCGCTAGTGTTCTGGTAAATTTAGTAAATAAATTTATGTATATTGCCGCATTTTGTTGTGTAACACTAAGTCGATATGACTATCTCCGGCAATATTACCTTCAAGTTTAATTTGTTTATATCAAATTCTTCAAATTCAAGCATACTTATTTTGAAGTGATAATTCAATTGTTTTGTGGTAATTTCAAAGCAACATAGACGTAAACAGTTTTTCTTGTTATTTAGCATTAATTCTATTGTTGACATATGATACGGACATATACCAGGTCGCAAAGTACTCTTTGTTCTGTTAAAAAAGTAAACATCTAATATGGCGCCCACAAGAAAAAAAAAGTTGACAATCTTCTTCTGTATATAGGCCAATGGCCTGTTAATTACCTAGAACAGAGTAGGTTCTGTGAGCCCTCTTTGCACGTATGCCGGGCAGGAGGCTAACCTAACCCGTCGAACAATCGACAATCGTATTTCTGAAAAAAGTTGGTTTAGAATATTTTAATCCCGAGTTTTAATTGCATAACTTCAATAATATGAAACTTATTAGAGATTTTAGAAGTTTCAATTTTTTCAGGATATTTTAAAAATTCTTGCATATATCTTGAAAATCAACCCCTTTCCCTAAGGGGCATTTATTTGCGCAATTTTTTTTAATTCAACCGACTTCGTATGCCTTAATGTAGCCGGGATCCGTATGTGCATTATCTTATCTCGGACACCCCGTATATTAAGTAGCGTAACTTATTAAACAATTAAAGTATTCATGTAGTCAGAGATGAAAACAATTATTGCCGTTGCTAGCAATAGCTACACACGTTGCTATATTTCTTTTTTACTTTACCTAAAAAGTTGTTTATTATTATTATTAGACGTTTCATATAAAATAAATTATTATACAGCATACGCTTTTTTCCTTAAAAATTTGTGTTGTTTCTTTGTATTTATAATACATCAGGCTGGTATATAGTAATTATATGAATATATTACTATTTAAAATTACGCACAGAACTAAGAATAGTTAACCTCGCTAACTAACATCTTCATACAAAGTTTTTCCTATAATCTCCAAAGCACAGTACTGGCCTTCGCATTATAATTACTATATAATTACAAGTCTGTAGCTTAATTTATTCAACTAGAAGGAGAATTTAAAATTTCGCATAGTGCTTGAAAACGACTAATATTATTGCAAAATAAAACATATTTGTTGCTCGAAACGAAAACGATTGTACTTACTTCATTTAGTTTTCGTTCTCCAAAGCCGTTTTATGAACAACTGCTGGAATGATTCACACTTTCTCTGAAATTTTACGGTACTGGAAATTCCAATATTATAAACAAAATAAAAAATAAAGAAGATTATTTACACTTTTGTATTACTATTGGCATTTCTCGTTCTTAAATAGATGCTAATGAAAGTAGTAGCTCCGCAATATTACTTACATCAACGTATCTAAGAAATTGCAAAATATCAACCAGAGAAATAAGAAATAAATATGACAACATGTAAATAATATTGCCAAATTAACCTGGCAATTAATTTATTTTAAATATAAATAAATAAAGGATGGCGAACTATCACAAGATCTTCAGAGGCAAATGACTTAAGTTAATCTAACAAATTATTCAAGAAAACACGTATAATCACACACTATATATGAGAAACAAGAAATTAAAGATAAGGAAATTATATAAGACGTTGTCAACACTTATAAATTAGATATGTTATAAATTGGCGGTTACTAGCGTTAAATCGATATGCAGTCAATGCAAGTTTGTATGGTAAGGCTATTTTGAAATATAACATAAATATTCAAGTATAGGCTAATTATATTAATACAAAAAATTACTACATTTTGTAGGCTAAGTTGTACCCCCTTGAAAGTGTTTGATGCACCCCAACATTCGTATAGCATGGCAACCAAAATCACCTTTCCTGTAATTTATTTAAATTAATTAATGTTGCCTACTTATGACATTCCTAAGTGGAGATGTCAGTTTACTTAAATTTCAAATAAGATGTTCAAATAATTAAAAAAACAGATTTTTCTACAGACGTCAGTAAAAGTTTAATTTTTAACGCATGCTATCGGTGTCTAAAATGTGATTTTATGACACTTGTGCTAAAAGTAAATGACGTGATTTACTATTAACACTGGTGCGATATTATAAAAATATTAAGAAATTTTAAATCACAGGAATATTTATTTACTTTGTTACGGGTCAAACGAAGCTTTTCTACAGGGTGCGTCGGAATAAGAAATCTTAATACAAACCTGCAGACGTTCCTCGTTTTCGCGCAGCAAAACGGCAGTTGCACTCAGTAGCTCAGTCGAAGGAGGGGTGGTTCTCAAGAGTTTGCTCATAAGAGGGAAAGTAAAAGGTCGAAGTCTTATACAGGGTACGTCGAAGAAAGTATGGGCGCCACCTCTTCCTGTGTCACTGATACAGAGCCTTCGGGAAGAGGGCGAAAGCCTGCTATCTTACGGGATGTTCTATTCTTACCTTCCTGGGTCTCTCTTTACATACAGGGTGTACAATAATAAGTCGCGATAAAAATTATAAGCATATATTAAGAAATAGAGACAAGTTTTTGGACTGAAGGTCCGGATACAACAAAATGAGTAAATAAGGACCAGATTCGATCCACAGTATAGGTTAAAATTAATTGACAGAGTTTTCGGAGCGCCCTGAATGATTTTCTCTCCGGGACTGGCTTACGACATTTAGGCATTCAACTGCGTTTACCAGTATCCGTAGAGCTCACATAAAAACATGCACAAATACATTTTGACATTGACATTAAAATAATCAAGTGGAGTGGTATAAATATGGATTATGCCACTTAATGTTGCTTAGCCTTAAATTGCAAGCATGAAATGTAGGTCGGACACCGAAGTCTTTGTCGCACCAAGAAAATGCACTGCGTTCTTTTGCACTGATAACATACAAGCGAGGTACAAAGTTGCTTTTACCTTGCACGTTGTAGAATTACCCAGGTAGGCTTTGAAGGGTTGTAGCTGTCAGGGGGAAGTAGTAAGAGGATGATCGGTCAGCTAGGCGGAACTTCCAGCGTCGAAAACGGCACAGATGGGCTCAAGCGGCGGGCGCCGCCGGGAGATTGTAGATGGGCCTTTATATCCGTTTGGAACGAGAAGAGAACACTCAGGGTTCTCTAACTTTTGCAATTGTCTATCGTGACTGGTTTAGATCCGACACTAACGGTCGTAATTCTGGTTCACAAGAACGAAAACGATACGGCACCAAAAATGTCACGAATAGGTTGCTACCCACACTTTACGTGCATTTACCTTCGGGTCCGCTAGCCGACTGTCGCGGGGAAGGAAAATTTGGCCGCTGCTGGGCGGACAAAATGCAACGCTGCAGTTTGGAAGTTTGTTCGAACATTTGCCTGCAGACATGACGTTGTAAACACCAGAGTATTTGGAAGCATCGAGACAAAAGAAGCATTGTAAAGGGGAAAAACCGAGGTTAAATTCTTGATGCTGATTACAACA
Organism: Limonius californicus; assembly: GCA_014611495.1. Classification (NCBI taxonomy): domain Eukaryota; kingdom Metazoa; phylum Arthropoda; class Insecta; order Coleoptera; family Elateridae; genus Limonius; species Limonius californicus. The sequence goes on from JABXWE010006872.1 coordinate 3,882, forward strand.
ATCTTGGCGTCGATGAAACTTCAGAATTAAAACGTAGTTAAACCATTGAGTTAGAAAACGTAGTTAGAATTATAGATTTACCAAAAATAGAATAGTGAATTAAATGAACATAATAAGCCCAAAGACTTCTTCAAGGAAGGTATTAGAAAGCTTCCAGATCGAAGACGCAAGTGCATCGCTAACCAGGGGGACTACATTGAGCAGCAATATAGTTTTCATCGTTTTAACATTGTAACATCCTTCTCTATAAATACCTGTTACAACAACACCCCTTGTGTAATCTACTACTCTTCGTAGGAATTTCATTTATGTTGATTCGATTAACTTCTTTTCTTAGGTAAGGGCTATCCTTGTTTTACTCTACGGTTCAGAAAAAGGGACCCTCATCCAACTCCCTTGATTAATAATGTGCAAACATCATATTTGATAATTCTGTTAATTTTTTTAGGCTCTGTTTTGTTCGATGCAGGACGAAATGGCTAGAGTTCCTGCAAGAGAGTATTGTGACATGCACTCCATACATGGTTTATTGTTTGGGATCAAGTAATTTCGCAGGTCGTACTGCCAAATAAGAAGCAAAAATTGGTATTGATGACTACAAAAAAAAGGTAGTAAATTGAAGATGTGAATAAATAGAATTCATTGTAACTCAAAAACGGTTTCGAAATCAACAAACGAACGTAGAATATTTTTTGTTTAAAGGGAAGTCACCGTTTATCTCCAATAACTGTAATTTTTGCGTTTTGCGCTGTAAACGTGTAAAATAAATGTATGTTTACAACACAGTACCTCGGTAACTCCTAAATGGTAACGAATACATAATTTATTGATTCCCCAATGCGTCACATTTTTCTCGGAGTTCATAATTTTAATAGCAGAAGATCAGATATGTATCTCGTTTTTTTTTCGTTCCAAGAATTTCTGGTAATTTCCAATACAGTTCGGATTTTCCGTTTATAATCTCGAACCGTTTTCTAAATGTACTTTATCAAGATTATATTTGCCAAACTACAAACTTTAAAAGAAAATGACTATTTAAATAGAGCACATTTTGTACAATCGTACTTATGCTCAGGAATGTTTGTTATTCGTAAATTAATAACAAAATTAAAGTAATTAAATTTTTTACTTTAAATGGAAGGAAATTGTAGCAACGACATGGGATACTTTATAATATTAGAAAGTTCAGAAATCGTTCAGTGCTCAGAGGGATGGACCAATACAGTAGCACACGTTCAACTGACGGTGCTACGGCGGGCACATTAAGCCGTCGGTCCCAGTTATCACACGAACATATTTAACACCGGTATGTTACGTTCTTTTAAAATTTGCCGCTCCATTCGAATTAATTTCGTAATTAAATTGCCGCTCCATAGGAATTAAAAACGTTATTTTAATTGCAGTTTGATGTTAGTTACAGTTTCGCTATTTTGTTTTTAAAGATTGAGTTATATTGACAGTTCCCTTTGTAAGCCAGAATTGCCGAATATTGTTTTTTTTTCGCACTTGACGCTTTGTGCAAATTCACTTGTGTTAGGAGCGTTTTTCGTTGAACGTTTTATTCAACTCGCAAATAAGTTTATTTCAAAGAAACCAAGCTTCACATATTTCTTGTATACGTATCGTAAGGTTAGAGTGTTGGAATTGAGCCGTGCTTAGACCATTGACAGACGAGGGTCGCAATTAAGCGACACCACATACGGAAACATGAAAAAGAAAAGGACTCACCAATCTGTTGCTTTTATTAAGTACTGTATTATGACTCACCGGGGGGCCCACCCCTCTTCACTCCGCTGTACGGGTAGGTGACTGGTAACACTTGAATGGAATAAATAACCCTTTGATTGAACCGCTCAGGTGATAGTTAACTTCCACAGTAGCACTGGCGCACTCTCGAAAGAGTCAATAGGCGATTGATTAGATCCCCTATGTCTCTGTGACACACGATGAATTGCAAAGAACGTATATGTCACAGGATTTTGGAGTTTACTACTCCGTGGAATCGTACTGTTCCGGACCAATTCTGTGCACCCTAAGGTGCCAATAGGGGATTGATTAGATCCACCTATTTCTCTGTGACAACCGTGCGAACTGCCCAGCACGAGACATGTAACACAGGATTCGTTAGGGCATCTGCCCAAGCAATTCCTTAATTACCGTGGCTAGCCGCACTTGTACAAGCTTTCAATATCACCTTGCCAAACTTTGAGATCTCTCAATCACAGAGACCTCTCAATCACAAACACACTCATATAACGAGCAATACTGATCAGCAATCACATTTTATCTAATTGTAGCTACATACCAGAATATGAATCACTAGTGCACTATAATAATTAGCTAGCTACATGCGTAACACGTGCAATACAAACAAGACGTCAAAACCACCTCCGATCTCAAACACGGCCTTTTCCTTCGTCCGCCCCCTTACTTAAAAACGTCTGCTCCGTGTTTCCACCCTCGTGAGGTCAAGAATGCGACCCTAAAATCTCAATTAGTTACGCACACATGGCAAGTGTTGATTTTACTCAGATATTATTAAACTTTAAAGGAACAGTTTACCTTTCCTTATTTGAACCACCAGAATATATACAGTTTATACCAAAATAAATTTTTACACCTAACACGTGTGTCAAATTGTTCTGGAATATTTCATGATATTTCGAATTATGTTGCAATATTTTGGGGGGAAATGCAGGTTTCCGTTGAGAGAGTTCCGGAGTCAGTTTTACATCTTCAATGACACCGGGTCTTCCCAAATCCCATCTCGGGGAAGGGCCGTAAATGAATTAAGCGCTGCAAGGGGCGGATTTTTGGGGTTTTCGATGGGTGTCCATTATGCGTGAGTTTCGTTTCGCTGTTTTACCATGAGGTAAAAACAGACCACCGGCAACTGTCGGATTTATAGAAATATACTAGATTATCCCTGTAAAGGCAATTCGTTGCGAATTAGCCAATCGCCTTTGGGGGATTAAGTTTCGAGCCCAGCTTCTGTTCCTCTGCTGTTACCGTCGGTGCGAAGAGCGCATCAAAGTTCCGGGCCCTTGATGTTGACTCCATTCAATCCAGTCTTCAGGGGCGTACTTGCGGATGTTTATCATCATCCTGTTCAATACTTCCGACATTGTGCCTACCTGCATCAACATTTAAGGTAAAGAATTAAAGTTTTGTGTTTTGTGAAAAGAAAACTTGCAAAATTCAACGTAATTAAACTCTTTTTTTGTAACAAAAAGCAACCTTCAGTTGCCGATTGTCTTTGTTTGCCCTACTTATTGTAAACAGTAATTTCTTTTATATTGTGTGATGCTTGTAAACTCGACGCCTCTGGCCGCGCAGTTCTTCAAAGAAGGTAAATATATCGTGCGCCAGTAGCGGCGGGTTTTGTTTAATTGAACGTTCAAATCAACAGTTTGTATTATTAAACTACGAGATCATTTGCTGTCCTTTTTTTTTGTAATGTGTCATTTTTAATAGTTAATTATATGTGTGTTAAAATTTACTATCTCTTTTATTATGGTGCATTCTGTATTTGTGTGTGCATGAATTTTGTAAGCTTTCTAAAGAGGAGGGAGGGACAATAAAGGTGAGTCCGATTCCTGTAAGCTGCTGGCTTCTTGGCCTTCCACGAGAACCTACAATCAGCTGTATTTGGAAGGTGGCGCTCACTAATTTTGATCTACTCCGGACAACTAGGAAGATTTCCTCCTGTAAGCGATTTCCGTGAATCCCTCCTACTCCTCTGCGCTAAGCTGCAGGCCTATCCGGTTACGGGTCGACGAAAAGCTCGTTTGGCCCGTAACACGAAGTAGTGCCTGCCAGTAATTAACCGGCCATTGACCTAAATACAAGTGAAATATTGAAAGGCTAGTTGTCGTTGTGTGAAAGCTTAAACAAAGGGATTTTCTATTATACCTTGCACTGATTTTTTTATAAATAAAGGGAATATTTAATAATCATTAATGGGTCTAAAAATATTCTATCATTTAAAATAGCAAAACGTATCTTTTGGCGAAAGTTCAAAACTATATTTATATAAGTAGCTAAATACTTGTATGCTGTAATGTGGCCTATTCACGATCACATTTGCACGCAAGTATGCATGAAAGCATTAAGGCTGGCGTGCAAATGCGATTGTGAGTGGTTGAAAACTGATGGCACCTCAGGCCTCTGACGCGGCATGAAATAGGTCAGGTGCAGCTTGAAATTTGCGCGACACACCGGTCACCGACTGGATGACGGTAAAATGTGCACGTTTGTAGACAAAACGCGCCAGTCTTCCTTTCATTTCTAGTACAGCCGTTGAAGAGACCTATACAAATGTTAAATAAACAAGCAGAAGAAGTTCTCAGAAATTTTATTAATTTGTACAGAGAACATGAGTTTCTGTGGAAAATAGAAGGCAAAAGGTACTGTGATAGACAGAAAAAAGAGGAGGCTAATAAAACATTACAAGTGATTTTAAAGGAAAGTAATGCGGAAGCAAGCACGGACGATGTTAGAAGAAAAATTAATTCTTTAAGAAGCTGCTTTCGCAAAGAATTTAAGAAGGTATAGTAAGTACTAGCGAAAAAATCAGGTACGGGAGCAGACGAAGTATATAAACCCAATCTATGGTATTTTGATCTATTAATGTTCCTCAGAGACTAAGAAATCGCTAGAAGAAGTATTGGGAATGATGACCCTGAACTGATGTTTATTGAGGCAAAAGATAATTTCTATTTTCACAGAAATAAAAATGTTTATATTTTAATGAATTCAGTAGGAGGAAGAAAATACTGAACGAGTAGAAACCCAGGAAAACCAAAGTGACGCAGAAGGCAGTATTGTAACTCCATCAACATCAACAACAAGAACGCCAACGCCAACAAGAAAACCAAATAAAATGATGCGAAATGAATCAGAAAACGTTAAGAATCGTTGGCGAAAAGCTACAATCTGTGCGTAAAGGGATATCTCGCCGAGGCCGAGTTGCCGCGGCCGAGTCGCCACGGCCAAGTCGCCGCCGATCCGGCTCGCCGCGGTCTAACTCGCCGCGGCCGACTCACCGCGAAAATTTGCAGATTAAAAATGTCAATTTTTCCAGTTCTCCGGGAGCGGCAATAGGCAGCAGGCTCTCGGTGAAACCGGAAGTGCAAAAATTTGTTTTAAAACGACAACGTTAATAGTAAAATTATTTATTTATTTATTATATCTACTGAACCATTTGTGACGTTAAATTTATTGAGATTTGCACAAACGCGACAGCTGTATTAGTCGGATGCAAGGGCGTGGGTTTTATAGGTATCGTTTTTTTTTGCGCGCCAGCCGAGAGGACCTCGACGAGGAAAAGGGTCAAGCAAAGACAAGCTAGAACAATTTCTATTTTAAAGTATTTAATCCCAGATATTATGCCAAGATTTATCTGTTTAAATGCAAGTTTCTTTATTACAGTATGCATAAATTTTATGCGCTCGGACAGATCACGAAAAGAGTAAACAAGAAAGTACTTGCCGATAAGACTTGGTGCGCCATGATTCGCTAATCTCATGCAGATTGACAGGTGGACTGCTGGGATCTCTTTAGACGCACAACACTTTCTTTCTGTTGCACTTCGTTGCTTTTTAATATTGTATTAATTGATTAATCGATAATTATTATCTTTAAAACACAAATTTAATATTTTCGCAAAGCCGCGCGTACGCTTTCGACCAGTCTCTTTCGACTTCCTCGGCTCGTCTCCTGCGTGTCTGTCTTCGCTTCCCAAAAACGCGTTATCTCTCCTCACCTTGCATTTAAACCTGGGTTGCCTAAATACAGGCGAACTTTTAACCGTTACAACCCAAGTGTTTACGAATTATCTATTTTTTATTATATGTGGTTTACAAGCGTTGGGTCCTGTTATTGTTATTATACAAGAATGGTATTTATATGTAAGTAGTTGTTGGAAACAGTAGCGTAGTGAATATAAGTAGGTATATGAGTAGATAATGTTATAATAATGTAATCATTACTTACCTAGCTATCATTCAGGTGGTAGTCAGTTGGCAGAGGTGGCACCGAACCTACATCGAATTATTATTTCGCTGAGGCGGTACCCCGCCTCCTCGCACTGCTGCGACTCCTGTGAATAACAGAGCTAGAGGTAGTCTAATTGCCTAGATCCTTCTGGAGGATTAGTGCACCAGAGGATATGTACAATTGTAGTAATTAATCTATTCTTACGAATAGCTGCTGCCACAGCAGTTATCCGGCAGATGAGCATCCGTATCCTGTTCGAGTCCCAATCCAGGGGCAGGGAGCTGGATGACCTTCGGCGAGTACACCGCCCAATATTTATTGACAGATCAGGAAGTCTGTGTTTTATTATCTGTTGCATGTCACCTACCTGTCGCTGACAATGAGTTCTGATCTCATCTGCTGTTTGTTTACCCAGGAACTCCAGAAATGAAACGCAGAAGCGTTGCAACCATATTTAAATGTAAAATTCAGTAGTTTTTATGCGCCCCCCGTAAGGTCGAACCTAACAAAACATTCGTTACATCCGCAATTTGAACTGTATTTATTAATAACAGACTTTATAGTCAAGAAGAATAGCCCGCTTTGAAATACTATTTTGAAATTTGTATGCACGTTTCTTAAACTTTTTGTATCATAACATCTGTTATACCCAATATAGAATTCTCTCCCAGACATTATATTATGTTTAAGTTAAAGATTTTTTATTTTTTGTTATTGTTTTTATAGACAGGTAAGTGTGAATAAACACGTTCTGCTTTAAATAGATTTATTTGCCTTCAAACACATGCGAATTGTTTTAGCTTGGGTGTAGTATCTAAAAGGCTGTAAAACTACCAGCGGGACGACTTCGCTTTACGACTTTCTGCCACCCTGCTAGCAGGACTTGTAAACATGTATTTAAAAATTCACTCTCCATTTTGGTTGAATACCGCTGACAGCATATGCAATACTTTCATGTCATACATTTGCAAATGTGAGACTGGAGACTTCTATAGTTAATAAATATTTCTGTAGTCTATTTAAAATTCTTTCACTATAGTTTTTGAACTAATCGAAGCTGCAATGAGATCGCATTAAAATTAAATATCGCTTATTTCAATTTTGCTAAAAAATTACCTGCTTAGAACTCTTTAGCGCCATAGATTTTAGCATTCTAAAAAAACATATCCAACTTCTGTTTCTGGATCTAGATTTGTTCTAAAATTGTGTTCAGCAGATGAGGTTTTAATAAATATCTGGATTTCAAATTTCATTAAAGTTATTTCAATCAATTCGATTTCTATTTGAGAACTTCTACACTCTAAAAATTTCTATAAAACTGTTAATCAGTGTGACCTTATGACTTCAAAGGAAAAAACACGTTTAGAAGTTTATTTAAAATCAAATTTTACATACGGTTTGCAATAACACAAATAGTTTTAAACCGACCAATTAATTTCCAACTTCAATTATTTGTTGAATCACTTGTTTTATGCAAATCTACCGACCAATTTACAAGGACGGCAACATTGCTTAAAATGCAAGTGCGGTTCTAGACGAACACGTATGCGACAGTGGTGACTCCAATAAGTTACAACCCGCGGCAGGCTTATGTGTAAGAGATAAATAGCGTTTGTATTAGAAAGAATGAATTTATATACAAAGGACGGCTGTGATATACCTCAGAAAGAAATAAAATGTTAGAAACACATTCATATCTACTCCTCACAGATAATACATATGCTATTATGTAAGAAAGAAATTATTGTTGACTTATTTTACAACTCATATACGAAGCAACTTCCGTCATGATATTATTGAAACACCCCATTGAACCTCCTATGTTGTAAAGGAATTATGGGAATGAACGCAGGAGAAATGTTGTAAAACAAAGTTAATTGTTTTACGTAAAGCCTTGTATATAATTGTTTAAATTCTGCCGTCAATAATAAAAATTTTGTGTATATCAACCTCTTGCTCAATAAATATGTACTATTTAAAATACAATTATTTATAAATAACGTATTAAAAATATTATTTTTGATTGAGTTTTTACAGAAACAAGCATTACAAAAAAATGTATATTGAAAAAAGTGGATATTTAAGAAGAATTTTTTTAATTTTCATACAATTTTTTTTCTATCTAACACTATAATCTTTCCCAGACGATACGTATACAGTGTGACCAAATAACGGAGCATAAACGCGGTAATATGTTGTTGAGGAACCTGAACTGATAGGGCATTTCAAGTAAAAGTAAACGACGGCTTGTTAAACCCCTATGAAATCAATTCTAGGGTACCGCAAGGTGGCATGTTAGGACCCTTTCTGTATTTAACATATTCTTTTGACACTCCAACTATAAAATACACATTGCTATATTCACTGATGACACTGCTATACTATCAGTCAAAGAAAACGCAGAAACCTCCTCCTATCTATTACCTTAACAAGTCGCAGACTGGTCCTATAAGTGGTGAGTATAAGAAAACAATGAAAAATCTGGGCAAGTAACTTATTAGACGTCGTGTAAGTGAGCAGATGACAATAAATAATTCACCATAAATTCTAATAAAATCAGAAGAGAATATATCATAGGGAATTTCTGTAAATTAAAGATACCCAAAATCCAAAAAATTCACGTTAAAGAATTATTTTTCTGTTTTCCCAGATTGACCAAAGGTTCTATAAAAATACGGTAACAAGTTTATTAGCTATTATTTGAACATCCTGATTAGAGCTATCTAAGAACTTCATCAATAGTCGTGAAATTACTTAAATATTTTTTCAATCTCTTATGGTTTTTTGGAGGTCTTGATTCTTATATTTTATGGTAGCAACATTGTATACAAACTGGTATAATAATACTAAACATTCCAGGATTGCGTATACACAGGATGACATAATAGTTTTGTTTCTTAATGTCTTTATCACAGCAGCTTGGAGAAAACTTTATGTAGGTACAAAAGTTGTTTGTTTGATTACTGGGCGTAACTTAAAATTATTGTTGACTATGCAGGGTGTTTTGTGTTAGTGGGACAATGAACAACTTCTTTATTTTAAATAGAATAGTCTATATATTATTACATTTTGGATTTCTTATTTTTTATCTTTACAACGATATAGAGTTTTAGGTATCTATCGCTAATAGTTTCGGTAATAACTAACATTTTCTTAAATTTTGAAGAAATTACGCTCTGTCTTTAACAGTTAGTATCTAAAGAACGGCATACAATTTATAAAAACTATTTTGCAGTTTACATCAATGCAGATAGGTAACGTACTGTTTAGAATTTAAATATCTTATACAGGCTGTTCCTAATTTACAACCACATTCAATAAAATTCAACTCCTAATACCTCTTTTTTATGGAACACTCAGTATATTTTTAAATTTTCGAACTTGTCGTTGAAGGACCTATAAACGAACGTTGGGTTTTATATGACTTGCGGTTTTAGTTTTGAAAATATTTAGAAACTATTGAAAAGCCAATAGAAAAAAGAAACAGTAAAGTTGGTAATAAGATGTAATTTTATTTTGTTTAAAAAAATATATTAATGAATATAGGATTTAATAACTGTAACCAAATGCAAGGTAGATTAACATCAAAATATTTTTTTATTAAACAGTTACAATACCAATAACAACAAACAGTAGCGTTTTTGAACACTGCTGACAACCGTTTGAAATAAACAGTGAGGTTAGGCGGGGTATAACTTCTCGGGATTATTGACTAATTGTTATGTTCATCTGATTGTGCCGCTCCATCTGGATTAGAGCAATATTCTAATTGCCGCTACATACGAATCAAATTTCTATTTTAATTGCCATTTTTATGTTGATTACAATTTTCATTATTTTTAAATATTTTATTTATGAGAGGCCACTTCCGAAACTTAATCTATCGTTTGACATGTTTGTCAACAGCGGCCAAAATATTTCCGAAAGTTCCTTTGTTAGCAGCGCTAGCCATCTAGACATTGCCTCTTAAGCTTTTCTCGGAAAATGCACGTGTCAATTTCGTTCTAGAACAAATTAGGAAAATTTAGTAGGCGCTAGACTCTTGGAACAGAACGACGTTTTTTTTCTCATAACGGGTTCCTTCGCGGCTTCTCTGCTAAATTGAGTTTTACCGTATCGTATTTTGCTTTAGGCAAAAAGAATATCGAACAAGTCGGATTTAAATAAATACTAGCAGTGTTAAGCTTTGGTGCATGGACAATTAAGTGTAATTTTCCTGTCGATCTTTATCGGATATAAGCGATTTAAAAATCCGTGGAAGTTGTGCTTCTTGGAGCTGTTGTTTTAATCGTTTGAACACCCCCTGTCGGAAGTAAGCTAATCCCCATGGGCGTCGCAGCAATTATTTCGTTCCAACGTCTCCCGAGGAACGTCGCCTACCTTTTTCTCGGACCTGAAAATATCCTAGACCGTACATGCATCTGGAGAACACCTCGAAATTGTGCCTGCCTCTCTCTCTACTCCATTCACCGAAAGTCAAGGTAAAAGAACTAGTTTTTTTTGTGTTGCGGAAAAACCTTTTACGCATTAACTTGCAAAATTTTAAATCATTGAAACTTTCTTTGTTAATGCCACAAGAAGCGGCCTTCAGTCGTAGATTGTCATTTCTTTTTTGTACTACCAATTGTAAAATTATATGTATTGTGTTATTCTTGTAAACTCCGACGCCACTGGCCACGTAGTTGTTTGGTGAAGTTAAATACCGTACGCCAGGGGCGTCGAGTTTCTCCTCTTGAACGTTCAAATTAACAGTTTGTAATACTGAAGCATAAAATCACCATTTGCCGTCATCTTTGTATTGTGTCATTCCCAATAGTTTAATTATATGTGTGTTAAAATTTACTGCCTCTTTTATTGTTGAGTATTTTGTATTTGTGTGTGCATGAATTTTGCAAGCTTTTTAAACAGGAGGGAGGCATAATAAAAGTGAGTCCGATTCCCGTAAGCTGCTGGTTCCTCGGTCTTCCACGTGAACCTGCAATCAGCTGTGATTTGGAAGGTGCCGCCTGTTAATTTCGACATCTCCTCTACACAACTAGAAAGATTTTTTCTCGTAAGCGATTTCCGTGAACCCCCCTACTCCTCTGAGCTAAGCTGCAGGCCTTTTTCCACCTATCCTATTGCGGGTCGACGAAAAAGCTCGTTTGGCCCATAACATAATCCCCCACAGAAAGAAATCTAATGCGGTCAGATCGGTAGACCTTGCCGGCCAAGCCACTGGATCTCTTCTAGCAATGCATTTATTGGAAAATTCAGTGTTTAAAACGTTCCTAACGTGCAAATTATAGTGTGAAGGGGCTCGGTCATATTGCAGTCCTAAGTTCTTTATAATGTTTAAGGGAATATTTTCTAATAACACCCAAAAATTCTATTTCAGAAATTGTAAATATATTTAGCCATTCGTGTGTTCTTCAAAAAAGTATGGAACAATTACATGTTCGCCTACAATTCCTCCCCAAACATTTGACAAACATTTGATTATGGACTTCTCTTAGAAATGATGGATTTTCCGTTGAATAATAGTGGAAGTTGTCCCAATTCACGTTCCCATATTTATGAAAAGTTGCTTCGTCGGAACACAGGACATAATTAACGAAATTAACTTGAACATTTATTTGTTGATAGGCCCATTCGCAAAACATTAGCTGACGTTTGTAAGTCATGATCAAGCAGTGCGTGATGAAGTTGAATGTGGTAGGGAAGGTACCTCTACTTATATATCAATTATATATTAGATATATAAACAATTTCTTTGGCGCCCTTCCAATATATATACCATGTCAACCATTTCAGCTTCTGCATAATTCATATTACTGTTACTATTACACGTATACATAACATATACGTAACTGAATTTTTATCTAACAGCCAATAGCACAACAAAAATTCTATGTTGACAGTTAGCAATTGTTTTGGGGAAAGCCTGATGATTTGTTGCTTTTTTGTTTAATTTCTTTCCTGTTCTAAAAAGCGCGGTAAAACATACAAATATTTCTAGTTATGTTAGTAAATAATTGAACTTTTATAAAATTCTATATTCTTTAATATAGTTTTTAAAACAAAATAAAATTACATCTTTCTGTTCCATTTACAGTGAATTTAATAAACGTGGTAACAACTATTTATTTATAAATAGGTTTTACAGGAAGAAAGGCCTTAAAATAGTTTCACATATTGTAGTATAAAAAATAAGAAACCTAACAACAATGGTTTGTTTTCAATGCACAGAAAACATACAAATGTTCAGATCTAGTTATTCGAGAAACGCAATGTTGCCAAAGGCATTTTTTAGGCTATTGTTTTGCAGATTTCTATAGTTCGAATAAAAAATAAGAAACCCAAAAACAATGGTTTATTTTGAACGCACAGAAAACATACAAATGTTCAGATCTAGCTAGTCGAGAAACGCAATGTTGCCAAAGGCATTTTTAGGCTATTGTTTAGTAGATTTCTATAGTTTAAATAAAAAATAAGAAACATAAGAACAATGGTTTGTTTTCAACGCACAGAAAACATACAAATGTTCAGATCTAGCTATTCGAGAAACGCATTGTTGCCAAAGGCATTTTTATACTATTGTTTTGCAGATTTCTATGGTTTGAATATTATGTTAATTGTGATCTTGATACGAATCGACAAAATCAATATTCCAAAGTTATTAACATGTAATTCCTCTTATGTTTAGCACATATTTTAGCGAAATTATGCAAGTAAGATATACTGAGTGGCCAACGTTACTTCCAGTATCTTGAAGGTTTCCTTTAGATTTACGGAACGTTTCTCAACAGTACACCAACGAGTTTATGCCATGTAATATGATTATCCTGTATACAACTTCATATGTACTGGGAAAATTAATCTAATATTCTCTCAAATTTTTTATGTTACCCTTAAGATTCTATAGAAATTTTACATATAAATTGTTAGAAATTAATAGTAAACATATTAAAATATAGGCAAATTGTTTACTTTTTCTAGTGTTCTAGTGTTTGTTTCTCAAATTCATCGATTTTTTGGAATTTTACATATTCAAAGATTCCTGAGCGAAGGAAGTCTAGTAACAATTGTGTTTGTTGTTTAATTTTCTGCCTTAATTTCGAATAAAAATTAATCCTGCCAAAGAAGCCATGGAGTGAAAAAGGCTGGGACGTGTTGAGAAACAGCAAGTGCGTCATAATATGACATGGGACACGTGAATTTGCTGCACCAGCCATCAGTTTAAGGCGTGCCTACAATTAATTATAAAAATAAAATATGGCCACCGTTGAGCAGTCTGTCATCAGGGTCCGCCCCTCATTATCCTTAAAAACAATACACAACGGCCGTAATTATCCTTTGTCTCGAATTCAGTGTGCTTCACGTAGCAGCTTGCTTTCCGAAAATTTTGGCTGTGTTATTGTTACGGCTGGAGTGGGCTTCTTGCAACAATCGCATCTATTAATTACAGGAAATGACATTAGCCGCAAATATAAATATTTTATTAGCGACTTCCTGGTCTAATTTAAAAGTGTAATTTTATTATTACGAGTATTCCGGCAGCTAAACAGAGACGGATCTATACATCGTGAATTATTTTGAAGAGGTCCTAATTATGTGGCCAAAAACTGACATATCGGTGTCTACACAATGTAAAAGGGTTTCTTTGTTTTTTAATTACTTAAATCGAATGTTTGAAATGCTCAGGCGAGTCTTCTTAGAAATTCGGTGACAGTCGAGACACGAAGAATCTCATCTGTGTCGGTCAGGAAGGAATCGGCTTCTTGTTATAAATTGCTTAGATTTGCTTACTTCTTCCACGGGCATTTACTAAATGTTGTTCTTGAGAAAAGTAAAAAAAACCAGGCAGTTTTGCTTTGGAATTGTAAACACCTGCGCTTGCTTCTTCTATTAATTTTAGTTTTTCAAAATTAATCTACTTAAAGATGTATATTGTTATACTGTAAATACCCTAAAATGGACGAATACTAAGATTGACGTAAAGTCGTTAATTTTTAAGTTTCTACAGTAAAATATATCAGATGCAACAGCTAAGTTGTTGCCTCTTAAAGTTGGTTGATAACATAATACATACAGCATGGCAACCAAAATAACTTTTTCTTTAATTTAATTATGAAAGTTGTAAGTTGAGTTGCCAATTTACATTTTAAGTAAGATCTTTTCAGATAACGTGAAAACAGATTTTTTGCTTATATTTGGCGAATGAGGCTGCAGCTAGCAATTTATATATCAGGCGATATCCAAATAGGAGACCACCGCCTGAAAAATAGACATCTTGAAACGTCTTCACGAAATGAAGGTAAATTTATTAATTCTATAAGACGTAAGCCCGGAACTATTACAAACATGGAAAATATACTAGCAGTGTTAGAATCAGTGATTAAAAATCCCCATGTACGTCAAAGAGATTTAAGCATAAATGAAGGTACTACTAAAACTTCACTTACAAGGATTCTGAAAGCATTCGTATTTCATCCCTATCACGTTACTTTGTTCCAGAACTATTTCAAAATAAGTTTCAGGAAAGGTAATTGCGATTTTATATTTTCTTTCAAAATAAACTTCTTTTGGATCCATCCTTTTTAAATTGTGTAATTTTTAAGAATTTCGCGAGTTTGGCGGGGTTAAAATACTCGTCGATTAACCGGGATATGGGCGGGAAAGCTTAGTCAGTCGCCTCTTACCTAACGAAGAATGCGTCTCGAGTAAGTGCAACAAATATCTGGGCCACTCCTTGTGACTTGGGTTGTGATTGAATACAACTTTCACTAATTGCGGTATTAATTATTGATGTAGTCAAAAAGGGTGTTGACAGGAAAATGTGCCGTATAGTGTAAGATTTCGTAACTACTTCAAGTAACATTAGCCCATATCACTTAGAACATCAACAACTAACAATAACACACAGGAACAACAGCTACTTTAGATTTAACTTGTCTGTGGTAGCCGATTTTCAGACAGTGAAGGTAAAAATTCAAATTCCTTTGTTAATTCTTGTTTAGTGATGAGGAAAAAAACTCAGACAATGGTGAAGTGACCAGACACGACTCGTGTTATTACGCATAAGAGAATTCGCATTGGGTATATTGTGACGTTTGTCTGGTTTTTGAGCGTTTGAATTTGAATATTGATATTTCGCGCGGTTCGATACATTTCAACGCTTAATCCCGCGCCTTTGGCAGGATTAAAATACTCGTCGAGTTAACCGGGATATGGGCGGAAAAGCTTAGTCAGTCGCCTCATAGCTAATGAAGAATGCGTTTCGAGTAAGCGAAACAAATATCCGGGTCACTTCTTGTAAGTTGGATTGTGATTAAATATAACTTTCACTAACTGCAGTATTAATTGTTGATGTGGCCAAGACGGGTGTTAAATCGTTTCAGTTTTTGTATCGAAAAGTGACTGGAAGATAAATCCCTTTGTACATCAACGACCAACAACAAAAAAATAGCTTTGTTTTCCATTCATTCGTATTACCGTCCCCCCCCCGGAACCGCTTTCGCATTACTTCAGGGGGTGCGGGCGTCCCTTACACACTAAACATTCATGCAACATGCACCCTGAACTTAACTAAGCGAAATGCGGTCGCCCCACTCGGGATTCGATACTTCGACCGATCGGACCGCGCGTATCCGCACTGCTCCCGAACAAAAAAATAGCTACTTTAGGTTTAATTTGCCCTTGGAGCCAATTTTCCACGAGTGAAGTAAAAATTCGCTATTGCTAAGCGATAAGGAATAATTTTGAAATATAGGCGAAGTGAGCAGGTACAACCTGTTTTATTACGCATAAAAGAATTTGCAATGTATAGATTGTGACGTTCCAGTGGTTTTTGCGCGTTTGAATTTGAATGTTGATGTTTCGTGCGGGTTGATACATTCCGACCCTTTATTTCGCGCGTTCGGTAAGGTTAAAATACTTGTCAAGTTAACTGGAATATGTGCGGGAAAACTTATTCAGTCGCCTCTCAGCTAAAGAAGAATGCGTTTCGAGTAAATGTAACAAATATTCGGAACGCTCCTTGTAAGTTGGGTTGTGATTGAACACAACGTTTGCTAATTGCGGTATTAATTTTTAATGAGGCCCAAGAAGGTGTTAAATCTCAAGGTAAAAACTCAATCTTTCTGTTTGCTAAGAAGCGTCGAAAATGCCATCTTTTTGGTTACCGTTTTTTTTTGTCCTGGTGCTCAACGGCCAAGACAAATTAAAATATGCGCTTGTAAATGATTCATTTCTGGGATAGTAAATATTGGCATTGAGATTGTTATTAACATATTTTTGATCTTATTGTTTGAAGAGTTATTGTAGTGTACGCAATACTGCATTGTACAGGGCCCTTCGCCCATTTTTGTGTCGGCGAACTGGTATGATTGTAATTCGTCTGTGTATTCTCTCACGAATAGGCATAGGAATAGGTTTAAATTAGATACTTACTTACATTTTTTCACTTTTTCACTATGTTTAACGTGTTAAAGGTTTTGTAAATGTAATTTGGTTTTCATTTTCGATATACGCTATCCAGTTTTTTAAAGACAGTTGTAAGAGGTGCTAAAAGCGAATTGTTTACTCTTTTGATATTGCCGCTAAATTATTCTATAATTTTCAGCGTCAAAATTACAAGCGGGGAGAAATGTAAGTTGCTGCTGCCCGATTTCCCCGAAGATTGGCCTCCTTCGAGTAGCATCTGAGGCAGGACTCAAAACTGTATCATTTTGTTGGTGTTATGTCTCTGTAAGCTACAATTGTACAATAGTTTACTAAAAAGTTCTACGTGTTAGGTTAAATATATTACTAAAAGGTGTTACAAGGTTAAAGAGTATATTGAAGAATATATTGGGATTAAAACAATTAATTTAAGATTTCTATGAACTGAATAATTCACTTGCAGGTTTCTATTACCATTTAAAAAAATGATTTTCCAATGCCATACCACCGTCATTGTACAGCATTTTTTAGTGAGTCTATCCCCAAGGTGTTCTGAAAGGGCCAACTTGCTTCTGTTCAAATAGACTGATTTAGTCTATGCACAAACTGTGGTGAGCAGAACAGAAATAGTATGCTGTCACTTAACCTTAGCTTTGAAATGGAAATCCGCTGTAAGCTACTATAACAATCGGAGGGAAGGAAAGTATATTTAGTTGTCGAGGTTATTCCAGTTTCATCTTTTGGTAATGAAACAGCAAAGATTAGCTGATATTTGATATTATTTAGTATCTATATGGATCGAGCGTTTTCTGATCTAAATCACGGCATTGTCGTTAGTTCATAAATTGCTTCAGTGTCAACCTACCTAGTAAACGATATATTTATATCAGACAGTTTCGAAGGAACTTATAGGTATGCCGTAAAAGACTTACAACTGAAAAAGCATATGGCAGTCTTCTAAAGGTATTTCATATTTAAAATACTCTAAAGGGGTGTATTTATATCGCTTTTGCTGATCATAATATTGGAAGATAATACAATCGCGTATCTGATATTTAAATTTCGTATCTAGGATAATCCTCCCTCTTGGCATTTGAATCTGCTACAGTAATTGCCAAAATATGTCTACAGGAAATTTAGCTCTTGGCTCGTTCTGACTTCATATTTTATTGCACAGCTGATTAAAGCAAATATTCCCAATATACGTTTGTTTTTCGTTTCCACAGTCTACAATAAAATCATTGAAACGTAATTACTAGTCCGGGGTTAAAGAGGAAAAATGGTAACACATCCATTTGATGTAGCATTACATACCTAGTATGCGTATACAGAAAGGGAATATTTCTACTTAAGAAGACCTTTATACTAGAGGCCTGAACCCGAACGGAATATATTCTAGAGATTAACTTGATTGTATGATTACCTAGGCAAGACTCAGTTTGAATTATTCACCTAGCATAGGTTCTAAAACCGATCTATCACTGCTATTTCACGTACTTAGCAAACGTCCAAGGTGCTTCTACTTCTTGGAATGCAGATTCAGCAGAATAGACTTCGGTAACAGTTTTTTGTCCAGAATGTCAGAACGGCGAAGATTTAGAAAGAAATAAAGAAATTATAGAATAGTTATTAACAGTATTTCAAATCTAGTACATGTCCGTTCGTAGCACTGTATATGCAGCAGCAAGCGTATTCAGTGAAATTAGGCAAAATTCTCTAGAATTATGCAACTGGAACAGAAATCAAGTGAAACGAATCGTAATAATAGCTGAGTGAGTACTAAAAAGAACTGCTTCTGTGTTGTAGTAGATAAGTAATAAATAAATGACTTCTTCTTCTTCTTCTTTCTCATTTCCCATTTATGCCTCACGGCATTTCCGGTAGTTGTTACGATCTCTTGTCATTCTTCTAACTTCTTCGATGTTCTTTCCTCTTTTCCTGGCCGACTCCTTAATGTTATCTTCCCATTTGACTCAAGATCTACCTCTTCATCTTCTTCCTTCTGCTCTAATTTCGTAAACGATGTTGGGGTATCTTTCAGCACCCATGCGATTGAGGTGTGCATACCACTTTAACTGTTTTAATTCTATCTCTTCTGGTTGTTGGTCTAGCTCGTCTTTTATCCTCTTGTTTCTTACTCGATCTCAAATCTCAAATAAATAACACGACACAAATAAAAATTATTGCTCGTGAAACTCTAGCAGCTTTCTATTCCGCGAATCTGTTTTACACCTCGATTCAAGATTTTTTTAAGCGTTTGTAGTCAACGACTATATCTGGAAACTCTACAGTATTTTTTCAGGCACTTTTGTAGTGAATGTGTTCGAATGACATTAATTTGGCTTCTTTGTGAAACTAACATTGGCGTTTTTTGTAGCGACGTGTATAAAATACGAATACAATAAAATCAGAGAGAATCGTAAAACTGTTTACGTGCCAGTTCTAAAAAGAACTGTTGATTGAAGAAAAATCACAAGTAATAATGTTAAAACAAAAAATAATAATTATTGCTTGGGAATAGTTAACAGCTTCCTGTTCTACGAATATGTTTTACGCACTAACCAATTGTTAATAGTCAACGATTATATCTGGAAACTCGAAGCTACACTTCACCAAGAAGTTATATAGTGAATACATTCGAATTACATTGATTAGGTTCCCTTACAAAACAAACATTGGGTCATACATGGTTTCCATTAATTTGTACATCATTGTATTACAATTTAATCAAGAGCATCGTATCTATTGTTTGTGTGGTAGTTCTAAAAAGAATTGTTTTTATGGGGTTTTCAAGAAAAAGCAGAAATACAAATGCTAGCACAAGAACAGTAATTATTGCTTATGACTGCTAACCCGATAAATAAGCGTTTTCATAGTTGCAAATCTTTTTCCACATCGATAAACTTTTTTGTAAATAGCTTATAGTCAACAACAACATCTGGAAGCTCGGCACCATATATTTTTAACCAGTTTTGTAATGAATACGTTCAAATCTCATGAACTTGGCTTTATTGGGAAAATAATATTCGATCATGTATATTTTTTTTTGTAGTGTGTACTTCATGTAGCCATAACAGTGTCAGGCGGATCGTGCTTATTAGTTCTAAAAAGAACTGTATTATGGGAAATTGTAGAGGAAAGTACAAATATTGATGGAATCACACAGTATAATAATTACAGCTAACCCAAACGTGATAAAAATTTCCTGTTTTAAGAAAATACTACAATATCTGGAATCTCGGCACATATGTTGTTCTGTGTTTTCTGATATGTAACATAAATATCATTGTATTAGCATAAAATCATGAAGATCGCCAAAATTGTCTGAGTTAGGCTTAAGAGAACTGTGTTTGTGTGGTTGCAGCAAAACAGAGCAGCGAGCTTGTCAGTTAATTGTCAAATGTCATCAACAGACTTAATCAGTGAAAACAGGGTATGTTGTTAAAGAAGCTACCTTATGCGTTTATGTTAATTCTCTCCTTGGACGTCAGTAAGAATTAAATAATTTTGCATTCATGATGTTGTCCTTCGTTTAATTAATAATATCTTAATAGTAATAAATCACCTCTGATTATTTCATTATCTCATGTAAAAGCTTAATTTGAAGGTGATTGCAATAATATATTTTAAATTTCATAATTGTTATATTTGTAACTATTGTAGCTGCCCAATTACACAGAAAATTACTGATAATTTTTAACAATAGCATACTGCCTTCAGAAATTATTAAATGTTATCGGCAATTATTCATGCATTGAGCTTATTACCAATGAAATACATGGCAACTTTGTCATAGTTGCAAGTATTGATTTTAATAACGAGGAATTATTGCATACTTTAGATTATTACCCTCGACGTGTTGGCAAACGTAATAGCAATTACTGTTTTCCGCATTTTAGTACAGACAGTGGGTGTAACATAATAGAGTTCAGCGGAGGATTATTACCTTGCCTTTGTTATCAAAGAATTAAGGTTAATTAAAATAAGAGTCTTCGGTATTGCACTAGAAATTAGATATATTACTGCTTATGGCGTTGGCATTGTATTACATTTTACCGGCGGAGTACAAAATGCTTTGTTAATGTGCAGTAATTCGTTACGTTGATAAAAACACATAACCGTGACAAATTTGTTTCAATTGTACTGTCGATAACACAACTAATTAGCATTTATCAATAAGGTCAATGTTTTGTAAACTACACTTGAAAAGTCAGAACTTAGTATACAATATGGTGATTTTAGATAGATGGATATAAATCATAAGAAATAACATTATTTGAGTGACAATTTGGAATTATTTCCTTTATAATTTACAGCCTTTACAATTGTTAATTAGGTATAATATACCGTGTGATTTAATAATTTTAAGATAGTGTTGATAGTTATCCTTGAAATTAGTTGACAATAGAATGTTGAAGTTCGATATTCTTTAGGTAAGCCAATAACAGTTTTATGTGCCATGTTTTACCTTCCTAAATTATCTGTACACAGGACAAATGTTTCTGATAATTTAATTGATAGGACAAAAACTAATATTTCCAATAATCATGCGAAACATATTTAGTTATTTATAGTATCGTATTTCCAAAACCAAAAGCTTCATTCGGAAGAATTCCCACCAACATCAGTGGTTGCGCAAGAATGAGACCTACTATTTTTGATTTTATTAAGTGAGATTAGTGACTAAATTGTATCGAATCGTTTACAAGTGTTAAATTCAAATTGTTCAATATTTATTACTTAAAGAAATCAAATAGGCGTGTGATCAGTTCGTAATAAATTTATTTATAACACAACTAATTGCCCAGGAAAATTACGATTAGGATTTTATAATTAGAAATTAAAATTAGAGATTCGTTTACTCTACCATGAAATACTTAAATTTGTTAATTAATATTTAATTATTATTATTAATTTAATATTAAATACTCTATTAAATATTCATTTAGCTTATAGAATCTAAATTTAAATATTCGTTGGTTGCTTAAAAATACAAAAGTTTGGTAAGTCCTGATGCTTTAAATATAATCGGACTGTAAGGTAATTAAGGAAGCTTAATAGTATTGCATAATTATGTTGAATGTCTTGAGTACCTAAAATGTTATAAATGTTAACATTATTACTAATTAAAAATATATGGTATAGGTTAAGTTGCAACATACGAATGGTATATTAATGTTACTAATATATATGTAACATTATATGCTGACATACCAAATACAAACCAATCAATCCTTGAAACGCAACAAGTGTTAGCAGAAGCTCTTCAATATAATAATAATGCAGAAGGACCAATATACTTCAAAGCATTTAACAATAGTTTAAAATCGACATTTCAGTATTACGCCTCGATCAGAATGTGTTATTTTCTCTATCTTCCAACCGTGGAAAGTATTCCCATGACATTCTGAAAACAATACTCATTTGAGTACATTTTATTATAAAATATACATATACAACGTTTACCATTTCAGTTGAAACATAGGAGAAATAACAATATGGGAAATATTCGGAAGCCGTATATTTAGTTCTGGTTAAATTTTGTTATTCGCACTCGGCATAAATGCAAAATCAAAGTTTTTA
>JABXWE010006873.1:0-17314 GCA_014611495.1 Limonius californicus
TTTCTTTTTGTGGGGTCATTTGAAAAACTTGGTATATTTGACGCCTGTTGAAAATAACGAAGATT
Source organism: Limonius californicus (assembly GCA_014611495.1). Lineage (NCBI taxonomy): Eukaryota > Metazoa > Arthropoda > Insecta > Coleoptera > Elateridae > Limonius > Limonius californicus. Next base: position 66 of record JABXWE010006873.1, read on the forward strand.
TGGAACAGCGTATAGGTGAGGCGGCGACAACCATAAACGAAGACATGCTGCGGCGTGTCCAATTATCCATTATTACAAGGGCAATGAAATGCCACGAAGTTGGAGGCAGAAATTTTGAACAATTTGTAAATTAATAAAATACAAAAAGGGTTGTGCATAATGATTTCGGTTTTATTATTTAAAATCCAGCAGAATAGTTTGCATTGGCAGAATGATTCAAACAATTTAAAAAATATCAGATAAGAGTAATAATGAACAGTCAAATTTTTAAATCAACATCACTGTCATTCAGTTTATTAATTACCCCTTTTTACCAGACGCGGTTAAAAATGATAAATGAATATTATGTAATTTAAAAATTTAAATGATAAAAACGTAATTTTTGGACATCTCGATTTTGCTTCATGTAATGTCGGCCTACTAAATAAATTCTCCATAAATGCAAAGACATCGTCAACGTTGCCAAGTATAATATTCTTTAAGTATCTCGTGTAAGGAAACTAAGCACGTATTAGGAAGTTTTTCGTGTTAGTGTTTTTGAGGACTGTATTTCTTACAGAAGAGTGCTACCTGAAGCTTTTAAGGTATTTAAAGGACACCCTGTATAATATATATATATATATATATATAAGTATGTGGTGGTAGCTCAGTTGGTAGAGCGCTCGCACTCTGAATAAAACGTCGATTCTGGCTTGGGTTCGAAACCTAAGCAGAACTATGCAGATTTATAAAAATCTTGTCTGCAACCCACCACACACAATTTCCCAATTCGGCTTGCAACCGTGGGATCTTAATGCTAAAAACCTTCTCTGGAATTTCTGTCGTTCGGATTCGACGTTAAACTGTAGGTCCCCTGTGTTTCTACCTTAGCGCTGAGGAGAAACACGTGGCAGAGAAGAGGCCGATGCCCAGCAGTGGGACGGAAAGGCTGTTGATGATGATATATATATATATATCTTGAGCTGTTTTAATCATATTTTGAATTACCTTTGGCAATTAATTCTTAGAATTTTTTCGATTTTTTTTTATTATAGTGTTGAATATGTGATCTACTAATTAAAGAAACAGCATTAACAAAGTTGCCTATTAATACATATATATATATATATATATATATATATATATATATAAATGGCGACAATTGAAAACGATTATTAAACTTACTTTGAGCTACTTAGTAGGCGTTTAACTAACGACTGTGACTTCCATTCTAAACAATCGCACAATGTAAATTGATTGATGCAGTTGATGTATTCCTTCTATCACGCGTACCATCTATGAATCAACTGGAATGGGCAAACAACATAATCTTCGAGTACGTAATATTTTTGGAAAGCTTAAAATTGGAATCAATAAGCGGTGGAAATAACAGATAATGGGTTTATGGGTTTAGAAGTTCTCACGACAACAAAATTAATTATATCTATGGTGGGCTTCACAATTTCAATATCAGCAAATTTAATTTAATATGATACATTATAGATTATAAAGAGAATATTAAATTCTTGAATAAATATAGTAGTACACCGTGCTGAGGTTAACAAAACGATTTATTTACTTCTGATATAGAAAATTACACTTTACACAGATGTGGAGCTCTACCTAATTCCAATAGGTTCTATACAGTGTTATTAGTTGTAAGAAATGCGCGATAGAAACTATTTGTTAAAATCATTGTTACTTACAAAAAGTAACCTATGTTTCTGTGTTTTTTACTTGTTTTGTGTTAGTATTCCCTTTTTCTAACAGAAGATTTAATCCAAATGATATTCCCACATTATTTTCATTTATTTTGTCATGTTATGGTATTTTCATAGATATGGAAGAGGTCGGTCCCCAGCAGTGGGATGGAAAGACTGTGACTATAGATAATACAGAACTCTCTACAAATAATTTAATGTTTGATCTATTGATTTATTATTTATTAGAAACTATTTTTTGGTATGCATTTTATTCATACATAGTTTTCGTCTCACCTCTAATCTGCCAAAATGCATTATCGATATTCGTATTCCTAGATTCCCCGTATAAGATCTCTTGTTTGCGTTTCGTCAGTACTATTCTGCAAATTGCACTTTACATGTAATAAATGATAATGCTTCTTGACGTTTAAAATTGTATATAAACATTCCAGTTTTACATACGTTCCTACTGAAAGGCAGAGCCTATTGCAATTGATAAGGCGAGCATTCTTCAGACAACGCAGTACCTTGCAACATAGTCCTACCTGCCTACTCATTCAATCGCATTAAACTGATATGGCGGCAACAGGGTATTTATCTAACAAGTTGTCTTTGGGTAAAATACAGATTAAAACGCTCACTTTTTGCCATGATGTATCATTTGCTTTCGCCTTATCAAATTTGAACGGACGATGTCGACTTTGCATGTCACAATAAGGTTGTAAGGCTGCAAGCAATGGATCTCCAACTATTTGTGTAACAACAGACTACATCCTGTCATTGTTCATCCCATGAATAGTCTCTAGAAATTTACAGTCATAAGTCTAAACTGATTAATGTATATTTTTGTAGTGTTTCATACAGCATGTTGTGATAGTTCCCTGCTAAAGAATCTTCCAAATTGTTCATATGTTTCCTTTATTTATTTGTTTATTTATTTGTAGTGCGTGGTAATCTTGCTTATAATTGTGAAGCATTAATTTCCCGCCTACAGTAAGTAATGTAGTGCAAGTCGGTGATATCTGCCTCCTAAAGCTTCAAGATTTGTATATAAACAATTCAGTTTTAAATAATATCGGTTTAGTCTATCTCGCGTGGAAACATTTCTTCGTTATTTTTATTTACGATATATCTAGATGCAGTGTTAAAACAGTGGAAAAGAAAATGTGTGACGATGAGAATGCCAGTGCAGGACACAATGGCGTATTGTATACACTCATTATGCGGATTATGCGAAATAATTGCAGCAAGATGCAGAAGATATGAATTACATGATGTGGAAGTCAAAATATGAGTTCTTTAAATGGGGATTAGAGATGAATCTCGAAAAAACGAAATTGCTTGTGCATAGGAGGAAAAAGAGAACATATATCGTTAGAAGATGGTCAAACGGTGGAAGCGGTTGAACAATACAATTATTTGGGAATATTTTGAGTGAGAGGCACCAAACGATGACACAGGATCGAACAAGAGGAAGTTAAAGAGTTACAGAAATGCTTAACTCTGTGCTGTGGAGTAGATATGTCAAAGCGAAACAAGCGATACCTATACAACACTGTATTCAAAAGCATACACCGGCCTTGGTAGTCTAGTGGTTAGCGTATTTGTCTTTGGATCCAGGAGACGTGGGGTCGAATCCCGCCGAGGTCGGTGAGATTTCGCTAGCGGGGAAAAATCTGAAAGTGTGCTTTCTGTCAGATAAGAAGTAAAGCCGTAGGTCCTGTGCCACTGCGATGTGTGACAAATCACTACTTGGGTTGGAACTATGCTAGATAGGCAAAATTCGTAGTTAGTGTATACAATGGGCCAAAAGATGGAAAATAGTGTTATCGATGAGATAAAGTCAAACCAAATAATCTGGTATGGTCATATCCAGCGTATGGCAGAAGAACGTCTTCCTATAATAATCTTGAATTAGAATCCAAGCTGCAGAAGAAAAAAAGGACGTCTACCCAATACCTGGAAAAGGGGAACGTGAAATCAATGTCCGAATGAAACCTAGCAGAAGGTGAATGGACCGATACGAAGGCATGGAGAACGGTTGCTGTAGAGCGAAGCAAACGCTATAATTAACGTCTCATATACACAGAAGTGTGTGGTGGTAGCTCAGTTAGTAGAGCGCTCGCTGTCTGAGTAAAAGGTCGATTCTGGATTGGGTTCGAAACCTAAACATCACTATGCAGATTTATATAAATCTTCTCTGCAACCCATCACACAACATTCCCAATGCGTCCTACAACTGTAGGATCTTAATGCTAAAAACCTTCTCTGGAATTTCCTCGTTCGGATTCGACGTTAAACTGTAGCTCTGAGGATAATCACGTGGGAGAGAAGAAACCGATGCCCAGCAGGGCGCCAAAAAGGCTGTCAATGATGATGATGATACACAGAATGAAAAAGAAAATTTACTTAAATGTATTACTTTACAAGCTATAGTAGGTTGTAACCAGTGTATTTCCAACCACTGGCAACTTGTGTAACAGCAGATTACTTATTATATGGAACAAGCTATATTATACATTTCCAGATAATTTGAGTTTTACATCTTCTGTTATCAAAAGCTGGTCATCTACAAATAAACGATTTGATGAATTTAGTAGGAGGGTGAAAGCGTGTTTGAAGAGAATAATGCGGGATTTATTAATTTAGTTTGTCTGGTTTTTGTTTGTTTGTTTATTTATATATGTTTTTAATACTAACCTCATTTTCTTGTAATGGTAAATTATTATTGACGACAGTAAACGGTTTCACCACAACAACAGGGAAAGTTTACTTTAATAATAGTTGACATCTAACTATTGACTTCATCTCTTGTCTATTAGAAGATTGGATATATTAGGTGACTATCTTCTTCTTCGACTGCCCATCCGTTATCTGATATTGGAGATCATCATGGCGATCTGAACTTTATTGACTGCTACGCGGAATAGGCCAGTTGTTATCATGTTGAACCATTTGTGCAAAGATATTCTTCTTCTTCAGAGAAGAAGGATGTCTTGACCTCTTCTACCAAACACTTTACCCTGAATAATGAACTGTAACGGTTCGTATCTTTGATTGTTTCTCATGATGTGGCCCAAGTACCTACTCTAGATTTCTTTTCTTTATAGTTCTTAGGATTTCTGTTTCTTTGTTTAATCTTTCTAATACTTTTTTATTGCTGACATAGTCTGTCCAAGAGATTTTTAGTATGCGTCGGTATAGCCACAACTCGAATGCTTCTAATGTTATACTTGTTGCCCCAGTGAGGGTACAGGACTCTACCCTGTATAATATAAATAAAAAAATAGAGGTGAATCTCTCTCTTTCCATATAGCCTTCAATATTCCAACTTTGGACATACATAGGACTCCTCTAAAGTTTCCCATTTGTTTCTACCTCCTGCTATTCGCATCCATCCTAAACCTCCCGTTCGTTTAATATCGTCAACCCAGCGCATCTGTGGTCTTCCGCGATTTCTTTTCCCGTACCACGGACTCCATTTATGCATTGTGCTGTTCCATCTACTGTCCGCCTATCTTTCGTTGTGTCCCGCCTATTTCCATTTCGGGCGAGCAATTCTGTCGACAACGTCATTGACTTTTGTTTTCTTCCACATGTATTCGTTGGTTCGTCGGTCTTTAAGACTTATTCCAAAGTCTCCCAAATGCAACCCAGCTCATCCTTATTCCTGTACTCACCTCTATAATTCGATTTTCTTTAGTCAGTGTTATTTCTTGTCCCAGATATATGTACTTGTTAACCTTTTCTATCGCTTCATTTCTTACCATTATATTTCTTTCTTCCTCTTGTATATTTGTCATAATTTTCATCTTGCTCTTGTTCATCTTCAGTTCTACGGCTTGTGATGTGTCGTCTAGTTATTGCAGCATTATCTGTAAATCTTCACAGTTATTGGCTGTTAACATTAGGTTGTCCGCGTATCTCAGGTTGTTCAATAGTTCTCCGTTTACGTCTATTCCTTTTCCCTTCCAGTTTAGTTCTTTAAAGATGTGCTCCAGGACTAACGTAAATAATTTCGGGGTTATGATGTCCCCTAGGGTAGTGGGTAGGTACTCTCTTATGATCCCGATAAAAGACAGACCTACTTCAAGGACTAGCTACCTTGCCCGCACGAGCTCATGGTTTTCCCACCTTCAAATCTATGGGGAAACCGTGCTCCTAACCTTAAACCCACCAGCCCTCCGATTTAGTCCTCCCTGATCCCGACCAACTCTCCAACACGTCTGGAAAATGTGGAGTTTTATTTGCCAAAACTCCCTAAATAATGCAAAGGTGACTATAAAGACATAATTCCAGTAGCTAACTGTATGCAGTTGCGTTACGTATTATATTTCAAATATTTGTTATTGCAATCATTCACTGTAGCGTTCGAAATTCTTGAATACGAGCTTCTGTAGAGCATGTTCATGAAGTTTTTATTGATAACGGTTTTAAAGTATGATTACATAATGAAAATATCGTTTCAGCTCCATAAATGTATAAGATTTGGTAATTCAATTCCCAACATTGGAGTCAACAGCATACAATCGTTCACAATCTTATCAATAGAGGGTGGTCAGGTGAAGATAGAATATCGATTACTCGCTGTGCAAGGTGCTAGCCATGGTGTTTCTGCCAGTTGTCATGGAGCAACGAACGAACATTAAATTTTGTTGTAAATTATAGAAACTTGCAACACATACTTACGAAATATTGAAAATAGTTACAGCTTAAGTCGTATTAGAATAAATGGTTTAAACGTTTCATAAATGCATTGACCGTTCGTTGATGTTTCGAAACGTATATAGCTGAAAGATCGCTAATAACCCTGGGAACGATGGTACATTAATAAAGAGATGATTCAACAAATTATGCAAGCAGATTTTTGTGAAAGAGGAGCATCTGTGCAAAGTTCGTCCCATATAGTTTTACGAGTGAACAAAAACAGAAGAGTTGCATCGTGTGCAGATTTCTTAAATTGATCGCGACAATTTTATTAACTGCATTGCCACTGTTGGCCTGATACGAAACACCAGAGCATGCAGTGGATGGGAAAATCATCACCAATATCCAAAAGGCATATTTGTTAAAATGTATCATGATGATTACAGTTTTCGGTAAACAGATTGTGATGTGTACGTTGAATAAATGATGAGATGATAGTAGGGGGTAATTGGTTCTTCTTGCATGGTAATGCTCATACCCATTCTGCACTGATTGAAATCATTTCTTATGAGACACGGAATGGATGAGATCAATAACCTCTCTTATACATACAACTTAGAAGACTTTTTTCTCTTTCCTAAATTGGAAACTGTTTTCAAAGGGAAACGATTTCAGGAAGTTAATAATGTTGAGAAAACTGTATCCGCCGAAGGAAACGCAGTTTTTTCGGACACCTTCGCCGACTGTTTTCTATAACTTTTAGAACTTTGTAATAAAGAATGTCACCTAGCACAAGATAGAGGATGATTGTAGGGACTACGTGAATGTTTATCTTGCCTTCTTTTACTTGTTTAGCTACGCTATCATAACCTATTTAACCGTAAAAGTAGTGAATATAATTACTCTCATACAAACTCGTAGGCTTTTATATCGATCATTACTGATCACACGGTGTTTTGTTTGCAGAAAGACGCTGCTTTAGTAGCCACAATCTCCATAATAGATTTTTTGGTTTTACTAATTTCATCATGGGACAATATAGCTAGAATTGCACAATTAGTGATCCTAAATCTACGAAGTAAAATTATCAAAACGAAATATATGAAGAATAACGAATGTAGTGTATTTATGTACTTCCATATAAGCAGACAATTGTATCGAAAGCAACAGCTCAAAAAATATTTACCATGTGCTATCCCTATACAGCCCGGACAAACCGTTTATCATAACCGATGTCATTTTAATTATGAAAGTGATTGCTGGTAATGAAGGTACTACCAGTTATGGTGCAATCCTGTTGTAGGAAACGGGTATGATTTCTCGAAAGACCACGTGTTTGGTAAAGCAGAATGTCAATTGTTATGATTTAACGACAACCTGCTACCATTTTAGCTATTACAACACATAAAACTGGTTTTATAAGACAGTTCCTACCGAAAATTTGTCGTTTTATACCCTGAAAATAAATATAGTCCAAGCCGTGTCTAGATTATTTGGAGATATACCGATAGTCATATTTTTCATGGCCATAAAAACGTTCTGTGTTAGTTATATGAATTATAAGAAGCTATTGTGAGATGATCTATCAAGTACTTTAAGAGTCATAACATTGAAATTGGGTACTAAAACTGTTTTAATAATTCACATGTTTAAATAGTGTTTCAACACAAACCAGTGATGGTGTTTTACTGGAGAAATAAATTCGTAATTACTTTTTTGCGAACATCAGGTACTTAGTATTATTTATGACTCTTCACTTCTGTGATTTATTATCCTCGGGATAACTATACCATCATTACAATAAATTAAGGTGTGTTAGAAATGTTTTTTCCTGCCATGTCTGCGAGTTGCCCGTCATTGAATAATAGCTGTGCATACTACATGCATTGAAAATAATTTAGAGAACATTATTGTTTTATTTTGGTCTATCTATTGTGTACTGGACGCAGTCATTATAAAGCAATGATATTGATGAGATAGTCATGACGTAAGTATGCAATTTGTGATAATACTATCACTTATTTAAGTTACAGCGGGTAAAACGATAAAAATTTACGTTTAAGTATAATATTAGGTTCCAAAGTCCACTTGAAGTTACAAACATAATTGCAAAAGATGAACGAATTATTTCGCTATATCTATCGCTATTCTTTCTATGTTAGTATTCGCGACACTGTTGCTCTACTGTGTTGCTACTAGAGCCCTAGAAACGTAGAAAAAACTATACAAAACCAATTAATTAATTGCCAAACCCTACAGCTTTGTAGATGACTAATTTTGTAATGTAAAATGAGTGACTTGGGTCACCTTAGCAGATTCCCTGGTGATATTTTAATAGGAAGCTTAATTTTTGTAAAAGAACACTTACGAGGGCAGCTTTTTAGGTCTTGTGAAAAAATGGAAATTCCACGTGACGGTTTTCGTTGGATAACTTACAACAACAATGCATCGTTTCGTTCATCTTTTGGTAATGAAGCACTATCAGAAAAGACTGTTTACAATTGGTTTGCAGAATTTCGTCGTGGTCGTGCATCCATCAGTGACGAATTTCGTGAAGGTTTACCAAAATCGGTTGTTATTCCAAAAAACATGATTGAAGAAGACAGGCATGTGACTTACAGTGAGATAGAAGCGTCCTTAGGCATATCGAAGACTGCAGTACATTCGATTTTGCATGAACATTTAGCCGTGAAAAAGATCTGGAAACTGGAAATTAATCAACAATCCACTATTTGGGTGTTCCAAGATGAACCGAATCCCACAAAAGTTGTTCGTTCACGAAGCACTTCCAAGAAAATGATCGCTTGTTTCTTCGGTTGTACTGGACATGTCGCAACTATTCTTCTAGAGATTTGAAGAACAGCTAACGCTGAATGGTATACAAAAATTTGTTTGCCAGAAGTCATCGACGAAATCAGGAAAAACAACCGAAAATGGTGCATCATTCTTCATTATGACAATGCCAGCTCGCACACAGCACGTCAAACAATTAATTATTTGAAGGAGAAAAACATCGACTTAATGTCTCATTGCCCGTATTCAGCTAATATATCGCCTAACAACTTCTTTGTCTTCCCGAATGTCAAACAAAAAATGCGTGGATAGCGATTTTCATCAGTTCAAGAAGCTGCTGAAACCTTCAAAAACCATGTTTTTGGAAACAATGTTTCGAGAATTGGATTGAACTCATTCGAAAGTAAGTATATAAATCTTAAAGGCGAATATTTTGTAAAGCAATAAAACAATTAGTTCGAAAAAATGTTTTCCTTTCCTAGTTTTTGTAAAAACCTAAAAGGCTGCCCTCGTATAAGGGACATAATCAACGGCTGATTGTTGAGGTGGCTATAATTTTTAGACTACAATCTAAATATGGGGGTAGAGGCTCAGGTGGTAGAGCGCTCGCTTTCTGAGCGAAAGTCGATTCAGGATTGGGTTCGACTACCCAACATTATCTAGTAGCGTATAAAAATCTCGTGCTGCAACCCAACGCACAATTTCCCAAGCCGGTTTGCAACCGTGGGACCTTAATGCTAAAAATCTTCTCTGAAATTTCTGTCGTTCGGATTCGACGTTAAAACGTAGGTCCCCCGTGTTTCTATCTTAGCACTCAAGAGGAACATGTGGCAGAGAAGAGGCCGATGACCAACAGTGGGACGAATAAAACTGTTGATTATGAATCTAAACGTATGTAAAAATAGCTACAATACAATAACTCTACAATACATATTATTATTGCAAAAATATCATTTACAGAAGCCCTCACATACAATATTGACAAATACTGAAAAATAATTATCTAGGCCTTTCAGGTCCTTAACAGGTCGCAAAATATTATCAAAAACCTTAGAGACACTTGCGAAAGTATTCTTAAAAAATTTAAAAATCTTATAAGCTTGTCACATTTACTATTGGTTTATACACTAAAAAACTGCTTATACCATTACTTAAATGTGTTCCGGATTTCAAAAAATTAAAATTTTCTGTTAAGTATCGGCAGGGCAAATCCCAATATTTTGCAAAATTAGGGAATACTAGCAGATATTAGTCAGAATTAAGTACAAACAAGTTTGTAGGCCAATCACACATCTAATATAAAACAATCCATAAAATCTATACAGCCATTTTAGAATAATATTTTCTTAGGGATGGTTTATTCTCATTTTTTATGCTCACTAAGAACTATTAACTCTTGGACGGCGGAAACTGGCTCTTAAGTGACCCTAGCATTAATTATGAAAATGCTAAAGAGTAAATTCAATGGAAAAATGCTTGGCAAACCTGAGATAATCCGCTGGGATCACTTGAGACCGGAAGGTTCTCCTTCTGTGTAGACAATGAAAAGAAACATACCAATAAGTGTGATACTCGTTTTAAATTTATTTGTCAGACATATGGACAGGGTATGGTATAAAACGGAAGCAAATCACGTTAGAAGTAATTTTTAAGCCATTTGTGAGAAGAAGCTTTATTGAATAAACGCATTATGTCTGGATGTCGAATTTTTTTAAGTCTGCAAGTCAATGACTGCAACTGGTCATAAAAATCAAATGAATTATAATTACATTATCATTTGCAAGGTTATATTAGGAGTAAAGACATTTTGGTGTTTCAAAATTGATATAAAAACACCAAAATACGAGTGGGGTCACCTGTTTCCGCCTTCTGCGCAACTGAAATTATTTCCGCCCGGTGAGTGCTAAGTTAACTAATGTTTAAGTTAATTGAATTAATTAATAACCGGGCGTTAAATACTAAATTTATAAAAATCGTATCTGTCTTACCTCTACATTTCAACCCAGCCTCTGTTTCAGGTACATCGACGACCACATACAGGGTGGTCCACTAAGTTGCGTCCTCCTTAAAAGTAGTTGACACATGCCAACGTACATGTACCGTAGCAACTGTAATTATAGAAATCTTTTTTAGGTACAGTATAAAAATAGATCATAATTACTTGCTGTATAATTGAACACTTACTGTAGTAATTTACAGCGTTACTAAAATTGTTTGTATTAGTATATAATATGAAAAGTACCCTCTGTTGTAACCGTACTATAGTAAAAACTAAACAAGTGGAAAACAAAAAAATATGATAGGCAAAGTTTTATGTAATTGAGTAAATGTTTAAAATTGTTTCCATCCACTTCGACACATTTTCTTAATCGTTTTCAAAACGATCATCGCACTCGAGGAAGTGTATCAGGTGTAACTAATGTACATTCCGTGATTATTCTATTTTGTAAATCATGTTGATGTTAGGTATACTATTTCAATAACTGTACCACAAAGTAAAATCTACTGGAGAGATAACGCAACTTCTTGGTAGCCATAGATGCACAGCTCCTCTTCCAATCCAACTTTTTATAAATATATACAATATTTAAGCCATTCTTAAGAACTACATTGTTGTGAGCAAGTCAGTACATTAAGTTCTACATCTTCCAGCGAGTTGGGTAAAGTGATTTGTGAGAAATCCCAATAACGTGGTCCAGTTATATTATCATGGAAGATTTGTGTTCCAGTAATATCGTTACCTACTACACTTTTTTTTTGTTAGCCCGCATCATCCCATTCTTGGGCAAGGGCCTCCCTCATAAGGGGGGTTGTTGAGCTACTCTCCCATAGTGATCAATCCTCGTGGGAGAGAGGCGCCGCGTTAACGCAACCTTCGGGTCACCCATCCAAGAACTGACCGGAGACCACGCTGCCTTAACTCTCCTGATCGTACGTGAACGAGCGACGAATGTGCGCAACCCGGGACCTTCACACCTGTCACACCACACTTTACAGAAAATAAAATAATGGAGGTATGCCTACTCACTTCACCATTGTTTGAGAATATTGCCACATCGTTAACCCATACACAACTAAAAGACAAGAGTAGTTTGTGCACCAAACAAGCCTGATAGGGATGAAATAAATTTGCTTTCAGAATTTTTCTATCTGAATTTCTATTATGTTAGGATAAATGATTGTCGTACTCTTTAAAATACCTCTGGAGCTTTTGAGATACGTGTAGAAGTATCTTGAATGCCCACCACTTGTTCATAAGGAGCTTTTTTACGTTGCTCCATAAACAGAAATCGAGCGTGCTTAAATCGGGTGACCTGGGAGACCATACAATTGATACAACGCGTCCGATTCAAAGCCGAAGAAATCTGCTGTTTGAGACACTATATGAGAACTCCTAACTTACTTGTTCTTTCTGGTTATATCTTTCAGGTTTACATGGGAATTCTCATTCACTTATTTTTTTTCGTTCGTAATCTTTCTTAGTCTACATCTTTTGGAATTAACAATTTTAAGGTTGTTTCATAAAGAAGTTTCAAGGCGCCTAAATATTTTTTAGATGCTGGACTTTTAGTTGTATAGCGCCTGATATACAGGGTGTCCCACGACGTGAGGTCACTACTTCGTGTAATGTAATGTTTAGACCAAATATAGTTGAACATTCTAATAAAGTTATGCCCTAAAGTAAACCCTTTTCAAAATAAAGAGCGTTAAATTATTAGTTATTAAATAATTACAATTTCCGAAAAACCAATATTTATTTTTATTTTAATTTAAATTCACTATAAAGATTGTTCAAAATGGCCACCGTTGCTCTCGAGACACATTCTGGCTCTTCTTAAGAGAGATCTGGTTGCCCTACGTAGCATATTGTTATTCCGAATTAGTTCTGCTGCCTCAAAAATGCGTCTCCTAACATTTTCAACAGGCTCTGATGGTGTTTGGCATACCATATCTTTCATATGGCCCCATAAATAATAATCTAAACAAGTTAAGTTCAGAGATTTTGGGGGCCTGTAGCTGTTCTTCTCTACCATTTACACGTCCTTCAAACGGTTGATTCCGCCTTACACGTAACGCAAAGTGCGCAGGAGCACCATCGTGCTGGTACCACGTATCATGTCTAATCGCCAGAGGTACGTCATCTAACAATCCTCCCAAATGATAAAATCTGTCGGCGGTTAAATGGTTCTCATAAACGAATGGAACAATGAGCATGTTATGAATAATTCCACACCAGATGTTCACTGAAAACCTATGTTAATAATTTGACAGTGTGATTTCGTGTGAATTCTCGAAATTCCAAGAATGGTTGTTCTTCCTGTTCATTAATACATTGCTTGTAAATGTTGCCTCATTCGTGAATAAAATTCTGTTATGTAGGTTTCGATTTTGAATGATCCAGCGGCAAAATTCCATACGACTAGCGAAATCTGTAGGTAAGAGGGCTTGAACAGGCTGCATATGAAATGGATATAAGCCATGAAATTTTAATGTTCTCCAAACTCGTATTCGTGGTAAATTAACTTGTGAAGATACACGACCAACAGAGGTGCTAGGATTATTATCAATTTATCGCAGTATGTTGTTTTCATTGTCTAGTACTGTAACACTTCCCTAAGTTTTTATATAGGGGAGGTTAACTGTTTTTGGGATCAAGGCATACAAATCATAATAATGACAAAAAAACCTTAAAATGCATATATTAAATAATAAAAATAATGGGGATGTTACAACACAAAGTGGAAATCCATCATACGGGCTGGTCCTTGCCTAATCTAAGAATAATAAAAACCGGGAGAGATTATGTCGACCATTGACCTCGTTTAACCTGGTTCTCTTTTTTCTCAGGAGGTATATTTATTATATACAAGTTAGTTATTATAACATAAATTTGCAAACCTTATCTGGACGGTCTAATGTTGATTAATATCCATTTATTTGAAATTCACTTTTGATTACTTGACGAGTTCGAAACGGAATGAGTTGCATTACTTTAGATATTATGAATTTTACTTCTAAGTCCCATAATTGAAAGGACTGTTCCAATTAAGATTTTTGAAATTAACACATTATCAATTTTGAATTCGCGGTTGGGTAATTCACCCGACTCGGATAGCCACGAACTGCCTGCCTTCTTGCAATTTACTCTGCAAGAAAACTATTTCCGGATCAAGTTTCGACATAATTTTCTGCCTTTGGTCAGGTCTGGAGTAATATGTTACTGGTTTTCTGAATTTGCTTACAAACTAACAATTCTGTGGGAACTGTGTTCTTGCACTTTTTTCCCTTAGTTAATTTCCATTATATTTGCTGAAATTCTAGTATTAAGTTACATCCGTTTTCAAGCCTGTGAATTAACCTGTCAGCTTAAATAAAAGTGATTTCCCTGTGTACAGGGTGAACACAAAATTATTATTTTTTTTATTAAATTAACACAAATTACCTATCTATAAAAAGCTTATAAAAACTACGGGTTACTACACTATCCCCGGCTTTTCAAAAGATGTCTAGGGCCTTGAACGGTCCTAACATCCTTTTACCTATCTTCCCTCTTTCTAATCTATTTCTACTCCCTGTCTATCTTAATTATTTCTATCCTGTTACTATTTTTCTAAGTTTCTTTTCTACTTATTTTCCCCTATCCGTAATACTAAAATGTCTGTCTTGATGAAATGTCTCTTTTGTCCATTAATAATACTGCTGCGCATACACTTTTTTTTTTTATAACCACTTTTTCACTTAGAGGCCATGATTTTATTATTTTCACTTTTTCACTAGCTTTTGTCTTTTTGTTGAACGCTTGTTGCTGGAACTGTGTTGGTCCGGACTGCTGATCCTTCCTTGGTCTGCGATTGGTCCTTCTATTTCGTTGTTGCTTCCATTTTGTTGGTTTATTTTTGCTTTATGAAATTTAAATTGGTTTGGTTAATAAAAGGAAAAGGATTGTGGCAGAGACTGTTACCACGGATTTTTGTTGGTCTCCATTAAAAGGATAATTAAGGTATGGTTCAAAAATTTTAGTTTTAATTTATTGCATCAGTCCAATGTTGTAAATTTGGATATTTTGATACTGATGTGTTTTCCTTGGATTTAGAAGTTGAAGGTTGCGTAGTCACTGTTATTTCTTCTTTTGGTTTATGTAGATCGCCTGATTGTGCTTCTACATCTCTTGATTTTTCTTTATTAAGATGGTGACGATGAATTAGCCAAAGGCTAAGTGTATTCCAAATACTTGCCATGAGTGCTAAACTACATCCTAGTGTTTTATAAATTGCTAAACCATTTAATATAACTCCAATTAAATATTTTATTGATTTGATGATTACGTAAAATCCTATGATTCCACTCATAAACATTCCGATATCCGTGAACCAACCCCAAATATATTGTAGGGTGTTCCTTGCTAATCGTTTTATTTCCATACTGTCAAATAATTGTAATGATGAATATCCCATGTTATCGGTTTGGTTATACCCTGCCATTTTTAAGGCTAACATATTTTCTACTGCTGCACGCTCTTGTCCAAATAATAAGGTTCGTTGTGCCTTGGCTACTTCTTCTTGCGTGTATAATCCACTGGCTCCCAAAGGTTGTATTGGTTGAAATTGTAATTTATTTTCTTCCTCGATGTCTAAGAGATTTGGTTGATTTTTTTCTACTGGAAAAGGATTTAATCCAATCCATTTGCCATCGATGAAATATAGTGGTGGTGTGAATGAGTTGCACTCCACTTGCTCTGCGTATTTTTGGATTAGATGTGTGATTGGTGCCATAAAGTTCGATTCATTGTTTACCATAATTGGTAATTCATGATAACAATTTGTAGTTCTTCTAATTTGTGCCAGTTTTGGCGTGCATTGCATAATATACAAAACTTCTCCTAGTACTCTTCCTACGTATCCCATTTTGTTTTTGATTATTGAACTTAAAGCATTTGGAGACAAAGGAGCTATAAGTAATCTGTTCCTCATAATTTCTCTGTGAGTTAGACATCTGCGATGTACCGTATCTGCGTAAAGTCGATCAATAGTTCTTTTATATCCTTGTTCGATATATAACAGTTTGCTGTTGACGTAACTAGCTAAATCTGTGTTCTGAGAAATAATACTCATTTTATAATTGATGTGCGTGAAATTACTTTTCACGATTATAATTCTTGGATGTTCTGTTTGCCAACAATCATATCCACATAAGACTGTTGTTTTTATTAATGCTAACGCGAAAATTTTTTCTCCGTATTCGACTACTAGTATTTGTTCTTCCGGTCTGTTAATATTTTTGACGATCGTAGCTGTTCCTTTGTATAGGGACGAGAGGTTGTCATCACACTCGGTTGTGGGTTCTAAACTCCATACTGTTTCTCCGTGTGTCGAGTCAATGCAGTACCCATCGGAGTATTTGCAAGTGATCCCTGGTAATAAGCTGATTTCATTTTCGTTTAATTTAACTGTTGCCATATAATCTGTGGCATAAATTTTTATCGCTGCTTGTACTATTACGTTAGTCCATGAATGACCATTTTCACTGAAAGTAGTTCCTTCGCATTTTCCTTCATCGTTTAGATGTCCTAGTAGCGTTATGGATGCTTCGGTTGTTCCATTGATGATGATTCCTCCTATTATCTGATTGTAGATCTTTACTGTTTTGTATCGATGCGCATTTTTGCATTGTTCTGCTCCTAATGGTTCCAAAAAATTTGAGACTCCTCCTGCAACAGCCGATGTATGCGAATGCATTCCGCAATGTGAAATAATACGTGTAACTTGTATCATACATGTTTGTACTCTTTGTACTTTAAAATCGTTTCTTTGTATCACATTGACGAAGGACGTTTCTTCTCGGTATCCTAATTTTTCGTCTGGACAGGGTTTCACATCTTGTATGCTGATTACTGTCAAATTATTGTTTATATTTTCACAATCGTACACTATTAATGCCGTAACTGTGTTTAAATACGCACTAAGTATTATTACTAGCGCACTTGCTGCGAGCAGTATTTTTTCCATCGCACTTAAAAATAAAACATTGTTTATATTAGTACCTAGTAAATTTCAAGTTCAATTAAAATTATTAAAATCCTACCTAAAAAAATTATTTAACCTATAAAGAATCTTTTCTTAATATTAA
>JABXWE010006874.1:0-21730 GCA_014611495.1 Limonius californicus
TACAAGGCGGAAGGTCAGAGCACCCGTATCTTTGCTCTCACACCCTCTTGTCGCGTGCTAAATTCTTGACACGTGGTGATATGGTGGGCACCACGCATATGCCAACAGCATATTACCCATTGTTCAATCGAATTCAGGTACCCAATTATTTCAAGCGACTGGCTGAAAATTTTTTATTAATTTTCTTTGCCGTTCTACGGTTTAATCTTAAGATTTTCGAATCACTATTACGAATTTAGAATTATTTTTCATTCCATTCCATTCCAACACCAAGCTCGAAGACTACATGATGTGCCCCGATATCGAGCGAGGGCTGCACCTTCTTTCAATGAATGCCTCGGCGTGTTGCGTAAACTCTTTAATTTTGAAAATTTACAACATTTATATGGTTTATCTTTTATAACACCTGTAGTATTTTTAAATATTTTTAAAATTATCGCTATTTTAAAAAATTTTGAAAATCATAGAAAATTGTTTTTTATTTTTTAGTTTATTAATTATTTAAAGAAAATTCCTCGGTGCAAATTAAGATATTCGTGTATAACACCTCTAAAGACAAAACCTTCTAATAATGTTATTTCTTATTTTAATATGTACGGACACGACATAATTATTTTTACAGTCTTTTCCAAAAGACAATAGTATGTTTCACTTAGAGTAGAAGAATTCTCCCCCATATTTATACGATACAATAATTTTTTAGAGAAAAAGTTGGTATAAGTAGAACTTTTTTTTCGCTACTTTTTACAGGCTGCCGATTTCAAAATGGGTATTTAACATCGTAGTCAGCACCCCAAAAGACATATCAGAACTAAAATTTAATTAAATCAAACCATAATTATTATAAAATTTAATGTGGTTCCAATAACTTCTAATTCGTGTTCAGCACCTTAAACACTTGTATAATATAAAAAACGTTTAATCCGACTATATATTAGTTAATATTTAAAATTGGCCGCCATCTTAAATTTCAAGAATTGCTGGGTAAATTTGCAAGTGGTCCAATATCCTAGAATGGTGCTGGAAGTGTCCATTATTCCAAATAAATGGTTTTGTATAAATATAATATATATAAATATAAATAAGGTGAACAATATCCGCAGCACTATATTAGATTGGCCCTCATCTAGCTTAGCTTATCTATTACGACTGATAGTACACAAAATCTATCAAATTTTCGGTATAAACACTGATAAACTACCATCTTTTAAATTAAAACCAATAGGAATGTAAAAATGTAGCAATCTAAGCACGATAGTATTATCAGCAGCAAGTCACCTACTCAGCAAAACAAAGCAAACACACATCCAATTCAGAAAAGCGGCGTTGCCGTTGAAAAGACTCGTTTTGGATGCTATAACTAGTTGTAGTAGTTGTATGGCGGGTGCTTGTTTGTCGACTAAATATATTTGTATTATATACATATTGACTGCAGCGCCGCCTGCCGAAGGACTGGTTCAACTAAATTGTATATGGTGCGGTGTATACTGTCAAACTGGCAACCGAAGAAAAATTCGTTTCTATGCGTTTCACGACATAGACACACCAAAAACGTGATTTTTATGTTAAAACACTACGGCACCCAAAGTGGGTGCCTTAGTGTAAAATTTGGGTGCCACACTGAAAGTTTACATAGTAAATGGGTGCGTATACGTCATTAAACAAGTCTATATATATATATATATATATATATATATATATATATAATTTTCTGAACCACAACGTTTAGAAAAACAGGTTTATTTAAGAGGGTTTACAAAATATATAACAACTACTACTGTAAAAACTATTTCTACAAGTGTTTCCTGTTTTCTATATTTGTCTAAATTGAAGTCAGAAGTCTTTTAAGTAGAAGTAATATGTAAAAAAATGTAAATAAATTAAGTGTAAGATTAAATATTTCTATTTCTATGTCTCTAGGATACCTTAGTTTTGATTTGCGCTAGAATATTAATTATGGAAAAGCCAGCTAAATGGTTCACTAAAGCTAGTAGATACTAAAATATGTTATTTTAATATGTTTTCGATTACATTTCAAGGTTAAAACGAATTTGATCGTGTATTCTCAAACGTAGGAAAGTTTCTGTACGTAGTTTCAAATAGCATTACTTCCACTCTCCAATATAATGGTTTTATTTGCAATAGAACATAATTTTTATTAGTAAAGATGTTTCTACAAAAGAAAAAGGAAACGCATTAGCAGGCATCAGTAATAAATATCAAAAATTGGTGTAGACTTATAATGATAAAATATGTGATGGATGGCATAACAAGCATATCAATCATTCTTTAGTAGCCGCTCAAGAAATTAGTGACGCTTTACATAATTAAACAGTGGATCTAATTTAAGAATTTTAAACATCCGTTTTCACTTCCAGTAATTCATCTCCACCGGACCAATAACGTCTGCCGTATTTATGAACATTACAAATAAATCTTAGAGAAACGTAGTACAAAATTTCAACAAGAGAAATAAAAGAAAAGCCAATAAATAATCCAAGTAGTCCTCCACAGCTGGCGAAAAAATCCATTCTGCCATAAAGTTCGTTCCTTTCTGATGTAATAAACTGCATGTCTTTGAAGAATACACGCAATCTTGACAGCTGAGCTCTAAAAAAAGTATACTATATTTATAAATTGACGGCCATCCGATAGTTCGTACGAATTTATCAGATCTAGGCGATAATTGGCTAAAAGTGTGGCCCCTTCCTTCCAGTTCCAGTCGGACTGAGATATTTCGTATTCAAAATTTAGAGAGTTGCACGTTGGAATGCAATTACAATTTTTTAGGATCTCTTTGGGTATGTGATTTCCTTTGATGGGCTTGTCCAAACGATTCTTTATTCTTGATTGCATTTCTGAAGCCAAGAATATTGCTGTAAGAAATAACATTTTTCATTTAAATGGAACACAGCATTAAAAATGCTTACAACTTGCTACTTCGATACAGCTCTGCATACCTGGCCCGCATATTGGAGTTGAATTATCATCTGAAAAAATGAACTCAGCGCATTTTTTTACTACCTACCCATTTCCTTACGTAACATGAAGAAGCCAATACAACCACAATATTTATAGGTGAAATTGGACAAACACTCATGCAAACAATTCTGCTGATCATACACCTTGAAGAACCTCAACTTCTTCTCTTCCGCGAAGAAGCATTTCCTCTGAAGAGGACTATAGGTTGTAAGTTGTTTGGAGGTTGATATTATGTTTGGTTTCACGGCTACGATAACGTCTTGGTTTAGTCCAACACGAAAATATCGCTGCTTAGAGTATGGCAGCTGTATCGAATTGTGAAGCATGACCTGAAACGTAATAAAGTGAAGTTGATAGACATTTTGTAAAACCATACCTTATATCCTTGCAAACCATCTCCGCAGAGGTAATCCAAATCCGACGTATTTATGTAAAGGGTTAAGTCCAGTCCTCCAGCGGTTCCTCCAACGATGGCCCTTCTAGGAAAAGCATCCAAGTCGGAACCATCCTCATAACCTTTTTCCAAAGACCATTCCGATCGTGGTTGGTGAGGAATTGAAAATCTTTCGTAGAAAGCGTTACTGGAAGAAGTAATTCAGCTGCGATTTAAACTATGATTCTTTCGATCATACCTAACTTCATTGGTAAATATTTCGCCACGATCTAATAAATTATATGAGAAACAAATTCCTTCCTTGGTTAGAATTGGTGTAAATATGTTGCCAACGTCTTCAGAACAATTGTTTCCCAACCAGAAACATTCTGCTACTGTGTTGTAGAAATCTGGTTGGACCTAAACGAATTTTAACGAGTAAGTTTCAAAGATTAAATTTAACTTACCTTCTTTAAAAAATCTATGAGATTTTCGCCATTGACTGTAGGATCTCGAGTTTGTCCCTTAAATATTTGCCATTTTGATGAGCAAATTAACGACATATAGTTAAGCTCTTCGGACCTGAAACAAAAGTCTATAATCTCTTTACAACTGTAATACAAAATTTTGCATGTTACTCCTTCTGGCTCAGCGTTTCACTATTCCTTTTCTTCAGTGCAAGTCTGGTAAAGTTAACCAGACGTTTATGAGATTTAATTTGAGGACATACAGTTACAGCCGGGAAAGGAATCCTAAAAATTGCCGTTTCGCTGGTTGCAAATGATACCACCACCGGTGAAAGCTCCCATTTCTGATAAGCTTCCAAAATTAAACCGACGCAAAAATATAGAGACGCCACAAGGAAAGCCAGCCACCAAATTCTGTAACGTATTGATTACAAGACAAATAAGGTTGCTTACAAACCTACCTTTCTACAAGACTTCTGCGTCTTTCTCCCAAAAACTTCAACCCGTGGATGCTAGTATTAGTACAATATTCTGTAAAATAACTTTGTAGATTTTGTAAACAGCTGGGGGCATCATTTCTGCCCCGATCAAGTTTTGTTTCGATCTGCATTTGTGCAATTCAACTTGTTAATTAAGTGGCAGACAAACAATCACTATACCGACGCTTTAGTTTCTGAGCTGGCAGAAAAGCCAGTTTACAAATACTTCGGGGAAATCACTGGTAAAGCTCAAGTTATGGAATCTAATTTTAGAACCCATTCACGGGAGTACTTCTGTTAAATTCTTATTTTAGCAGGTTCTCGATTTCTAATGATGAGTATGTAAATATTTAAATTCGTGAGATAATTTATTTTTATATGTTTTGGAACGTTATATACATTGAAGTCTGCCCGATTAGTTTGATGCAGCTTGAAATACTGATTATACGTTGAATGGGTAGGTTTATTTACCAATTAAATTAATTTCCGGAGAAAGCCATGTCTGTTTCAATTAAGGTCGCAGAAGGCAAACTGTTTTATTTATAACTGTTCTTTAAAATGTAATATAAACTTTTCCTATGTCCATAAACAAATCAGTGAAGAATACAGAATTTTAACTTCTTCATTATTCTCTTTCCATACTACGAATGACAACTTTCATATGAAGGACCACTTCAATCCTAGTCGTTTATATAACTACTGTTATATTTCTATAGTGGCTGTTGTGCTTATTATTTCTCTTTATACGAGCTCTTCCTAAAAAATGTTATTTTAAAATAGTTAATACATGTTAAATGCTTTTTTGGCTGACATGTCCAGATCTTTATTAAGGGTGTTTGAGATACTCCCCGAAATCCCCCATGTTTGAATAAACGACCAGTTAAAATCTCTGAACTAATCTATCCACACAGATTAAGGTTTACAAATATTACATAGCAAATTATGAAAAAACCAACGCATCTGCAATAAGAGACAGTAAAATTGAGACCTGCGAATGTGCACTATGGTAAATGACAACTTTAAAAAACTGTTTCAAACGAAGAAGGGGAATGAAAACCTTATATTAAATTAAGTTTAAATAGATTCCTTCCCGCAGCAGTTTTTGATAGAATAACAAGTTCTAATGTTCATCGTAGGTTGTGCCAATGCCATATACGTCCTGAAAGTATATGCTCTCTTTTAGCTTGTGACCAATTGAGTAATAAAAAAAAAGTTATAAAGAATATTGCCCATCGGTATATTACAGTTCTTTCTCGATGTCTCTCTTTCCATATTATATTGCATGAAAAATGAATCCGTAATATTAAACTGTTTGGGAGAAGCTTTCACTTGTGGACAGATTTTCACAGCAAACGGAATTTTGGAAATAGCTGCAGCCGTTGTGGATAATATAACAATAATAAGGTCACGAAACCATTTCTGGTACGTTTTAATGATTTTATAACTTTTATTAGAACAATGTTACCATGCCAAGTTTTCGATAAAGCTGTGTCCCGTTTTTACCTGAAATTTTTAAACCATGAAACCATGGTCCCTGTAATTTATATTTAAAACTTTCACGCTTAACTGATGTTGCATGGAAACGTCTTTGAGTTATGGTGTTCCGACGCCCGCGTAGGATCTCATGCCACATCACATATTACATGACGCAGAAATGTAACGCACGAGAAAGGATATAGAACTCCTAATAATAGTTCATTTGTATAATTGTCTCCTAGACTGTTACAATCTACTTAGATTTTGTTTAAAACAGGTTAACCGACATGAAAGGGTACAGCTACTGCTAGATCTCCTGTTACAATTTAACCACAAATACGACTATTAATGTCTACTTGGTTTCTTAAAATACTATTAAAATTTAGTGGCTAATCTATAGGATTAAATCTCTTAAGTCTACGTTTAAACGGGAGCCCTAATCATCGGTCTAATAAGTACATTTGGATGTGCACAAGTTTGTTGTCTATATTTAGTATATCCATAATAACATATTCCTTCCTTCCTTCCGGAATGCCTTACAGCAGCCAGATTTTCCCAGAGGTACGAACAATGGAATCAGCTTCCTCCAAGATGATGTCAGGTCCGCTGGGAATGCAAGAGGGGTTTAGAAGCGTATCCTAACAATACCAAGACCATAGCTTTTCCACCTGCACTACTACAGAGAGGTCGATGGTATTCTAGTTCCGATTCAAGTTGTTCATATTTCGTTATTATTATTTTGCGTTGTCGTTTTCATATTCATTTATTGTATAAAATGTAAGGTCTTTAAAATATATTTTAGTAAACAAATTTAATAACGTCAACTGCTAATAATTTTTAGAATAAATACTTCTACATCTTAATGTGTGAATTTTTAAACAAGTACCGATCGAGAATGGATTTAGTATAGATGTCATTGATGAATTTCAGATGAAAAACATTCGCATATCATTGTCCATTGTTTCATCCGTTTTCATTGCTTTTAAAATGATGATATTTGAAAAGTAACTGGTGGCTTGCTGAAGTTGCCTAACTAGCTGACAAATTTTCGTTAATGAACGATTTAAATTTGTCAATGCTAAGAAATCAGAACCATCTTTTTATTTGTTATAATAAATTAGAAGTTATTGTAAAAGATTTACCTCTGGCTAAACAACGTTAAAAAGGAGCGTTTTGATGTTTTTCCATCATTTGTACAAATGGTTGCAGACAACCTAATTCAGAAGGACATTTTGGATATACATCAAGTTATACTCAATTAATGTTCAATATGCCCCACCTACAAGAGATATTTGTTTCAACAATATGTGCGTAATAAGTTCTCTTCCACAATCTCAATTAAATAATTTAACTCCATCAGAAGAAGAAAACTTTTCAGCCGAAAAGATAAATAGAGTTTAAATATAACCAGAATAATATATGTACCCACCTTTTGGTTGCAAATTGAAGAAGAATTTCGGATTCCGAGTGAAAAGGCAATAAAGTTGTCAGTTCCATTTGCAATAACTTATTTGGCTTTAAGTGGTTTCTTAAAAAAGGTTGTTACGAAAATCACGAATTCTGTTGAATTTAGAACAACAACAACAACAACAACAACAACAAATTAATTGAAGATAAATAACTACAAAAGTAATTAAATATTATATTTTGTATTATTTAGTTCATAGTTTAAGAAAGAGTTATTATAAATATAATATCAAATATTTGAGTTATTATTATAATTTTGAAACAGCATGTTTATTTAAAATCGTTAGTCTTAGATATTTTCATAGTTCATTTGAAATAATAAAAAATGTAATTGAAGTATTTTTATAAATCGCCAGTCAGTAGAAATGTACTGAATGTTACTTTCCATATATACATAGAAAGTAATTCTGAAAAATGCATAAATGTACCTATTTATATATATATATATATATATATATATATATACACAGGAAACCCACTCTGGACTCTTTGCCCGGCAGCCTAGCACAGCGGATGGCATCGGGACGCGTTCCGCAAAGAAAGTTTCAAAGTCGCTACAAATAGGTTTATTAAGTTTATTTGGTGAATATGCATGCTTCATATCCGCTGTTAGTTCGCAAATTTGTAAACAAAACAAAAAAAAACAAGTTGTTTCGATCAAATTGGATCAGATTAAGTGTTAGGCGGGTTATAGCATCGGGTAAATTCTACTAGAATTCTGTCGTGACCGGTTCCAGCGGCAGCCACACTCCTCGACGCGATACCTGCGTGGAGCTAAAAATAGATTGCAATACAGTCCTCCCCAAAAGTTCCGGTGCATATTTCAAATAGACTAAAAACAAAACAATTGTGGGGGCAATAAATAGAGTGCAAGTGCGCGTACATCCACCTGTGGATGGAAGAGAGAGAACCACTGTTACTTCTACAGGGTGTTCCATCAGGAGAGGACGGACCAGCGCTCGACACCGACCAAAATAACACCAAGGGCGCATTAAAAGCTAAGTGTCTCAGGACTATGTAGGCCTGGTAGTCTGTAGCAGTAGTTGGTAGCATGGGTATTCTGATAGAAAACGAGAAAAGGGAGGGACTCGCTTTGTAACTTTAATCTCCTCTAATCCAGACTCCTTTCATCGAAATTAGTCGACTTTACTTAACTAATTATTTGCTAAACTGCTTACTCACTTAGTAATGTTGTGGCTTCATAGAGCTTCCTCGCCTTTACTTAAATAATTCCTTGATTAATTACTTAGCAATGTTTTCATTGGTCATGCATGTAAGCGTGCTGCTACGATTTGTATTGGATGTTCATGTGATGGGGGTCGGTTATGTACTTGCTGTCTTGGGCGGCTCGCTGCATCACGAGATGGACGCTGGGCGCTTATTCTGGGAGGACCGGCCGCCCGTCCTCTACAGCTGGAGTGTGCCATGCGGGCGGAGGATCGTGCTGCGCGTGGAGTGCATCATTGGAGGGGGGGGGGATGTGCAGGTCGCCGGCATGCCCGGGGAGACATGGGATAATATATTGGGTCACGCTGCGAAAAGGTTGAGGAACGCTGTTGTAGACAGTTTGATTTATAGTTTCAGTTTAAAATAAATGGGTAATGTAGATACAACCAAACAAAATACAAAAAAATAATATACATGGTATAGTTAAGTACAACATTCTAATTACATTATTAAGCTTGCATGACTAAAACAAAATAACATTTCAATTTCAGAATATAAAGCACATGTCAGAAGCTTCATTATACAGGGAATTTTTCTTTTTAGTATACATGTTTACTTTTAAAAGAAACGCGTCAACTTCGCCTATTGTGTAGGCAACCAACTATACAGACAACTCAAGCATGCTGTGACCACAGCAATCAAATTAATTCAATGCTAAAAAATAAAAATAATCTTTATTTAGTGTCAAACAATTGTTAGAAAATTTAAATCAGAGGGATGCGTAATAAATTCCCATAAAATAAAAACTGAAGAAACGTTTTATCCGAAGAAATGCAATGAAATATTTTATGCCACGTTGAATATTAATAATTAAAAAAAGTTTGCCATCGCCGGGAATTGAACTCGGATCAACTGCTTGGAAGGCAGGTATGCTGACCATTACACCATTTTGTCGCTTATGTATGTGTTTTGTACAAAAGAAATATAATGTGCACGGACCTTACGAAAACATCCTGTCGATTTTTATATTTAATAAATAAATCATCATCTGCGTCCTATATACCTACAAGGTGAAATACTTATTTAATATAAACACTGCATCAACATAACCTTCATACTCAAATAATTCACAACTACAGTGACGTTCATTTGTGATTTTTAGTTGTCGGTATAGTTGATTGCATACACAATAGGCGAATTTGACGCGTTTCTTTTAAAAGTATACATAGGCTATGTATACTAAAAAGAAAAATTCCCTGTATATGACATTTAAACATGTTACACACTAAAAATCTTAAATTTTAGTATAAATCTGCTTTGATCCAAATTATATTTGAGTGGGCTCGTTGTTAGATACACATCCCCATTTTACATAACAAGGAGAACTTGTTATATATTAATTTAGTAAGCGAGACACATATTTGAACATTTACAATTTCTATTTGTTTTAAAAATTATGATATTTAAAATAAACTGCAATTAACTTAAGATCGCCACATCTCCTAAGCAACAAAGTACTCAAAAAAAAAGATGAAAACTAACTTACTTAACACTCTATCTTAACATCCAGAAATTCGTCTGCTCCTGACCAATTATATTTCCCAGATTTTCTAATATTACACAAACATCTTAAGGTAGGAAAATAACTAATGAAATAAACGAAAACCCTGTAAATAAACCCAATAAGGCTCCGCAGTTAGCCCAAACATCGGTCGCCCTATAGAGCTCGTTCCTCTCAGATGTCATAAACTGGAGATTCTTGAAGAAGATTTTAAGGAATGGTAAGTCAGCCCTAGAAAAAGATACACAATTTAATCATTTAACAACGGTTTTTTTACGTTTTATTATCAAAAGCGTCTGCCAGAGTTTCTTTCTGCTGCCAATCCCAATTCATCTGTGAAGTTTCGGCGTTGGACTGTAAGGAAATGGCAGAATGGTAAACAGTTATATTCCATCTTATCATGTGTTGGGGTCTCCTTTTCATTCTTTTCCGCTTAATTCTATATGTTTCTTCCCTTGTAATAAAATCAACTAAAATAATGATGAATAAAACTAATTTAAAACTGCAGTAAATCAGAACCGTATTGGTTATCTAACGATGGCAATCTGCCATATTAGGTCCACAAATGGGTGTTGAATTGTCACCTGTAATCATTTTCTATGGTGCACAAGTTTTTCTAACGTTAATTGCTTACGAGGCATATGAAACCCTACGCAGTCGCGCCTCTGATAGGCCAAACCACTCAAACATTCCAAAAAACAATTTTGCTGATTATAAATCTTGAAAAACTGTAGCGTGTTTTCGTGAATGAAATAGCACTTCCTGTCTTCCGGTTTGTACGACTTGAACTTTTCCGAAGTCATTATCATATTTGGTGTGATGCTTACTGAGACCATTTGGTCAATAGGAAGCCAGAAATAGTGCTGATGGTAACGGGGCAATTCCCCTGGATGGTGGAGTATAATCTATAAAATGGATTGCAGAAAAAGTACAATTTATATTGAAAAAAGAAACAAACCTTATATCCACGATTAGTGTATCTGCATCTATTAACAAGGTCCTGATTTAATGTAAACAAGACCAACTCAAGTCCTCCCCATACGTCCCTGTTAATTCAGTTCTTCGTGGATAGGTTTCCAATTGGGGATCGTTAGAGCCATCGTCTAGGGTCCACCGAGATGATGGTTGATGATTTATGGAAAGCTTTTGGTAATATTCTAATCTGAAATGGAGTTAAGCGTAATTAGGACAATTGTTTTAGAATTGACTTACGAAGCTTCCTCGGTGAATATTTCCTTGCGATTCAACATGTTAAATGAATAGCAGACCCCTGAGTTGGTTAAACTTGGTGTAAAAATTTAGTATAAAGTAGGTTATATTAGCAATTCGTGGGGCTACCTATAAGTAAATATAGCATTTAAAATTTTGTTATAAACAGAAAATATGTCTTACATTGATCAAAAATTCGTTTATAGCACTACTCATAGTAAAGTTTGAATTGATATCCAAACCTTGTTGGTTCATTTTTGAGCGACTTACTGAAACATACGTAATCTTGGTGGTCCTGTAAAAAAATTAACAACTACTGGATCTCAAAGTAAATTAATCATACTCTTCTTCTGTGTAGTCTTCATTATTTTCAATTCTGTTGCGCACATCAACAAAATCGAACTTTTGTCAACCTCATTTAACGGGCAAATCGTTACCGTTGGAAAGGGAATCTTCCATAATTCGGTTTCGCTGGTTGCTAACGTAACTATCACTGGGGTACTTATCCACTTCTCATATGTTTGCAAGATTAAAATCACGCAGAAATAAAGCGATACCCCTATGAATATTTACCACCATAACCTAAAACAACTTCTAGGAGAAAGTATTATAAACTGTAAAGCTGCTGACTTCTCAATTATGCTGCGTTTTCCCTCGCTTACGAATTTAAAACCGTGGATGCTAGTATTATCACAATATTCACTAAAGTAGAAGCTTAGATTTTTCAAAAATCCAGGTTAATTCTAATTCGGTTGATTGCTTTCCGTAAAAGTCATCTGTCATCAAGTTTGAGTTCAACTCAACTTTTGTACGTTAAATGAAATGCAATGGATGCGTGACTGCGTTCATATTTAGAGAGTACGCCTACCCTACGAGGTTGTTCAGACAATCTTTCTCAGCCAAACCCTTATTTAGATGCAGTAACGTTAAATTAATTGAACTTTTACAAATCCGGTTTTATTTAACATTTTGATACAGTAGAAAGAATTATATCCACAACAAGAATCTTTAAAGCTAATATTGATTGATTATTTAATTATCATTTAACAATTCAGCTGCTTCTGAGCAGTAACGTCGGCCATACAATCTAACATTACAAATAAATCTTAGAGTAACAAAATACAAAATTTCAACCAGTGAAATAAACGAAAATCCAGTATACAAACCCAGCAGTCCTCCGCAGTTAGCCGAAAATTCCGTTTGCCCATACAACTCGTTCCTTTCCGACGTCATGAATTGCGAATCCTTGAAGGCCCAGTCTGGACATATGAGCCCTAAAAACACTGGAAATACAGTCACAGTTTCCAAAAAATTCAAATCATACATTTTGTTGTCATATTCCCTTCCAATTCTCCCTTCACGCCATTTCCAGTTCATTTGGGAAGTTCCGATGTCGTAATCGATGTGGTTCTGTTGAACATTCTGGTGCTTGGAATGGTGGATCACTGTTGCTTTCTGTGCGAATTGCTAGTCATCAGTTGGAACACTGGTGTTTTCAGGTTCTTCTTCGTCCAAACTCCAAGATTCTGGTGGATTTGGGATAGGAAAATCTTTACTATGTTTGACGTGCCGTAAAGCTGATGGTAAATTGGAATACTGCACAGTATGTTTGGAATTCGGTTCGATGCCCAGTACGTTAGTGGGGCAAAAGCAACAATCTGTGGCATGGTCTCTCTGCTCTCTACAGCATTAGTACTGCAAAGCGCATTTTACGTTTTGTACCTTACCAACCTGTTAACAATGTTACGCAAGTCTTACAACATATGTGAGGAGCCCATGACTTATCTTGGTCTCCAACTTTAATTCCGAACAAAAGTTCGTAAGCTCTTCGTACAAGTTGGGTGAAAGTACATCTTTGCGATTTAAAAGTTAGTTCCCCACACACATAACAAAAACTGTTGACATTATTTACACACTGCCTAGGCATTCTGCTTACTTATTAACTCACAGTCAATCACAGTACAGCAATAAACAGAAATCAAGTATGTAGAACACAAACACATTAGTAACGACGTTTTGCAGACGACATAGGAAATGCAGTAACTTCACACGCCGGTAAATGTTTACTATGTAATGCACAATATCTGATTTGGTGCGTACTTCCTGCATGTAATAGACAGGGATGAACTTGTCTTAATACGGTATATTCGTTACTGCTGATACATTACACAAAGTGGCGCAATATTCGTATGTTGCGTACTCGCAAAATATAAATGGTTGTTACTAAAAATTCGTGGATGATAAGCAAATTCGTTTTTAGGGTGCTGAAATACATCAGAAAGACCTAAAAATTTCCATGTCACAAAATGTATGTTTAACGGTGTAATAAGCAACTTTGTGGCAGTTTGATATTTAGCCCAAAAATTATTCTAATGCATAAGCAATAACGTGCTGCTTTCAAGTCTTACCTGTAAGACTTAAGCCAATTAAACAAAACAGCGCCGGATGTAAATATTCGTCATCGGTACTTAGCAGGATGTCCATCTAACAGCAGTAGGTACCTGCGTAATTTGCTATCTGTCAGCAAGGACACCGCGCACTGTATTGTTTACATCAACCCCCGATCCCTTTACTGCATTATTATGCACATTATTAAATATTCACCATTTCTTACACAGAGCAAATGTTATCAAAACAGCTACGTAACACAAACCTCTACCCAAGTTAATATTCTTCGAGAATATTATACTCACAATTCTTTCATATCTATTGTAGGAGGGTGTTTTTCACACCGGGATGGGCGGTGGGAATTTTTACAAAGTAAATATAATAATTCACTAAATACTCACCGATAGGGTCTCGAAATCAGTTATCGGTTACCCAGGATTTAGCAGCTTCAGACATTTACGCAGTGCACTCATAAAATAAACACACAAATAGTCACAACCCCATTTCAACACACACCAGCAAAGCATGAAACACACAAACAATAATACATTACTACATTTAGCATTGCAACTTCTACATTTCTACTTACAGGGGGTCGGGTGTCCCCCCGCCATTAGGATTCCGTGTAGCATCTAGTAGCTCACCTTTGGCACCATGACAGGATCGTCTCTAGTAGTTCTCGTTCAGGGTGAGGTGTTCTTGTTAAGGCCGTCTTTAGTAGATCTTGACTGTTGTACCTAATCTGTAACGCGTACCGGGTAACCGAATGTTACCACCGTTCAATGGGCTCACCCATGTCATTGTGATCCGCAAACGACCACAAGGCAAAAAGTAAAAGACAGGCTCTCCACAGGCTACTCTGCAAAGTGCAATGCAAAGATCACTGGTTGGTCAGCCAGGTCGAGGTCAGGCCGAGTGATTAGGCACAATCACCGACCCGATAAGCATTTAAGCAGCTTAAAACGGAAATCTTGCGCAGGTACACAACCTCCAGGAACCTTTGAGAGCTCATTGGCTCCCCAAGCATAGGTACCACAGGCCTCAATCATAAGAACACAGAAATTACAATTACTAACAGCACTACCTCAAGAATAATACATAAGCAAAAGCGTTATCTATAGCTTCAATCAACAACTACTTATCTCGTTCAATCCCACTACCTTACAGGTAGCCAATAAATAGGTAAACATCACTTCAGTGTATTTATCAACTAAGCAACACACATATACTGTTAATTCATTTACACCGAACGCGCGAGTCCCGAACCTGTCTGAAAAGCCACCCCTACGGCCGCTTCGGACCCACTACCCTAATTTTCCTAAATCTTACCTAATTGCACCACTCTGCGACGAGTCTCGGTCTTGGAAAGACATAACCATAAATATAGTTTATTACACAAGGGGGCAAGTTTTTTTTTATTGATAAACACCTATTGGTATTTCAACTATTAAAACTAGTCTAAAAGACTAGCCATTAATTTTACTCTGATACATCTTAAAACTAAATACTTATCAGCTACAGTCAATCCACTGATGTCCTGCAGTTTCTTTTAACTACTATATACACTTCACTCATGCACTGCTCTGCTTTTTACACAGTACACTACACAAGATCCACTGGTTTGGTTCTCTTCAGTCTTCGGACGTAGTGTTGATTGTCCAGCAGCTGGAGAGCTTCTGCATTTACATGGAGGTGGAGCCTGGCTTCGTGCTTGCCAGCAAACTTTTTAATCTCTTCTTTAACAGTTGGGATACCAAGGTCTCGGTGAAGATGAGTGTTGCGAACATACCATGGAGCATTGACTATGTTCCGCAACACCTTAGTCTGAAATGTCTTTATAGATTTGATATTAGTCGCTGGCGCAACCCCATAGCTGGATGCCGTAGAACCACACCGGTTTCAGGGTCTGATTGTAAATCAGTATTTTATTATGTACTGACAATTTTGGATTCCTGCCAAGGAGCCAATAGTGTTTATTGTATTTTAGGCCAAGCTCAGTTTTTTTCTTGTTTACATGCACTTTCTATTTAAGTTTGGTATCAAGCCTCATACCGAGGTATTTTGTATTTGTCTCGTAGGGCACAGTTTCACCATTAATCTCTAGGGAGAGTGGTTCAGTTAGTTTTTTATTCGTAAAGTTCGCATGTGAAGATTTAAGTTCATTGAGCTTAATCTTCCATTGTCTGGCCCAATTAACTATTGCTTCACTTGCTCTTTGAAGTTTTGCGGTGGACTCTTCTTGATTTCGATCAGCTGCAAGAAGGGCAGTGTCGTCTGTAAATGTTGCTATATCCGTGTCTTCTAAAGCTGGTAGATCGCTGGTATATAGTAAATAGAGGATTGGGCCAAGGACACTCCCTTGAGGTAAGCCCGCTCTTATTTCTTTCAAGTCAGAGTATTCGCGTACCTGCTTGACTCTAAAGAGTCTGCCCGAGATGTATGAAGTCAGTATCTCTACATACTGTTTCGGAAGCATCTTGTTCAATTTGCATATCAAGCCTTCATGGCACACTTTATCGAAGGATGTGACGCCTAGTTGACCGACGGCGACGCTAAAGTTTAGTTAACATCATTAATCTACAAAACAACAAATTTATAAGCAAGGTCCAGGTATCAAGGACAAGGGTCGACCAGCTGCAATCGAAGAAGGGTGGTTCGAAATATAATCCTAGGCGCCACCTGTTAAAAAAAACCCTTATTCCTCGAAGATGATTCTGGTAAACAGGAACCTTCCTGGAGAACGGACTTACCTTGCTGGATAATACTAAACTTATTTTACAAGACCCAATAAAACACAAGAGTAATTGACAGAATTTCAAAATATAATAATCGAGAAAGTTAATTATTCAATACAGACAAGATTATATAAGAATCTTGACAATACAAGTTGTCACGAATGAATAACACATAAAAAAAAATCAAAATCACAACCCTAAATTGCATATATGTACATAAATATATATATGAATATACAAAAAAAGAAAGAACGGACCACAGTACGTCACTGTCTCTGATTTAATTTTATAAAACAGAATCTAAACTAACTTCCTAGGGAAAACAATAATGTGCAGATCGAATAAATTAGGAAGTGTTTATTCACTTAAAAAAAACCATAATCATTACCACCGAATTTCCGACTAGTATTCACGGTATCACAAGGCCTCGTATACGCAATAACTAGCTTAATTACCCACCATTTAATGGTATATACGCTCGGACAGTTCCAAACTTACGCAAAATTCCCCCTTTTTAGTGAACTCTAAATCAGAAATTTAGACTCGTAACCTGCAGACCATTTAACAAGTTCTCGGTGTACATAAAGTTATTATAATATGAAACAGAATTCTTCAATTAAAATATTGAACTTAAGTAAAAATAGTCGGTAATGTTATTATATTTTAACAGAATAATGCCTACGCAAATAAACCGAGTTGTAATTATTCGTCCTCTGTAGGTTCTCTGATTTCTCGAAAATTTCGTGGAATTATCAACCCAATGTATGAAAGCTAAACAGTTGGTTAACAGAACTTGAACGTAGGATGTCCTCGTCTCACACCTGACACGCAACGAATTCGCTCCGCACACTCGCTAATCAATCCATGTAGCTCCGATAAAGATTTCCCTGTACTGGAGTTATCGGTTTTGCGAATTTTTCCACGTCGTTTTTAAATTCGAATCAATTTCCGGATGGTTCCA
Organism: Limonius californicus; assembly: GCA_014611495.1. Classification (NCBI taxonomy): domain Eukaryota; kingdom Metazoa; phylum Arthropoda; class Insecta; order Coleoptera; family Elateridae; genus Limonius; species Limonius californicus. The sequence goes on from JABXWE010006874.1 coordinate 17,266, forward strand.
CTCTTCCGGCTGCTGTTTGATGCCTAAATAAATTCAACTGTCTTAGAAAAGAAAAAAAAAGTGGAATAAGGACCTTCCTAAGCTTACCATACGATGTTAAATTGGCAGAAGAAAAACTCTCCAAGAGTGCACTATATTAGGATTTCTCCCGGGGAAAATTTACAATCACTCCACCGTGTTTAAGTTTCCCCTAATCACTTGAAAATTCACAAATTGGAAGAATCTTCCGAGTCGTAACGACCTTAAATAAAATTCAAGTCTGCACTTCTTGAGAATTGAATACGTTCTTCCTTAATCCAACTTCCGCAGTCCGAGAATCGAAAGTTCACGATCGATGCGTAGAATTCATTACCAGAACAAATTTTTGAATTCGAAAACCCAAAGTATGCCGTCCAAACCGCTGTAATGGGAATACACTTTTGATATACACTATGCGTCAGAAATCACACGTTACAAGGCTTAGCCACATCTAAGATAACTGCTGAACATACTTGGTTTTCTTCGAGTGCACGTTCGATTATATCCGTTTTCCGATGCACTTGGTCGATCGTTGAATGTTTTTGCCTAAATCCGAATTGGTAATCAGAAATTAGGTTGTTGTTTTCTATTAGAGGTTTTAATCTCTTGAGTAGCAGCTTTTCGAATAGCCTTGAAACTATTGACAGTATAGAAATAGGCCTGTAAGATTTGACCTCGTTTGGTGGTTTTCCTAGTTTTGGCAGCATGATTACCTCAGCTACTTTCCAGCAGCTTGGGACATGCTTCAGTCTAAATGCTGCGTTGAAGAGGTATGTGAGCATGACTATACCTTTTTTAGGCAGTTGTTTCAGAATTTCATCGAAGATCAAATCAAATCCTGGTGCTTTTTTTGGATTTAAGTTTGTTTTAATTTCCTCGACTACTTCCTTTGGCGTAACAGGGGTGATGTTTTCTGTTTTTTGATTATCGCTTGTAACGATTTTTACGCCTGGTTTTAAGCAATCCATTTTGCGTCTGGTGATATTTCCGCTTTTAGTAAAGTTCAATATTTCGAAGTTGGTCGACCTGTAGAATTTTGGGCGAGTCCAAGTTTCAAATTTTGAGGGGAGATTTTTGGATACAGGACAGTTGTACGTAGTCCGTTGTACAAGCTAGTACGATTCTTTTTCTGGAGGTATTTATGCGTCGTAAGATTGAAATTAGTCGTTGATGACAGGGACGTTATTCCATTCTAAAAATCTACGCCACTTAAGAGTTTTGTGTCTTCGATTGGAAGTGATCAACTCTGGAAGTTTTTCCGATATAATATACCACAGTTAAGGAAGCTAGTGTTCACGCCAGTATTTAAAGCATCTGGTGAGTTTTTGTTTCACGATCGCGGTCTTGTTCGATTCTCTTGGATCTGCGTATTAACTTATGTACTTTAATAAAATTTAGGCACGAAGTTTGGGGTAATTAATCCGTCCATATAGGAATTGGGAGTGATAACGATCAGAAAAATTTACGTTTCACGAATATCCCGAGCCACTTCGAAGCGAAGATATCTGGATTTCCCTGACCGCCTGTGTTCGAGGTCGCCTGTACCGTAGACCTGCGTTCCGTAGATAAGAAACCATCTGTCAAGGGAAGTGCATTTTAACTGGAATTATTAGATTATGTATTGATAAATTGTTTCAATGTCATAGAAATAATTACTCGTATATGATTAAACTTCATAAATATTATAAAATTTATGATATTGGGGGATTAAATATTTTATAATTATTTTGTAATAGTACGGCAATTTTATGTGTTTCTTGATATACAGGGTACTCCAACCGTCGTGTATTATTGCGTCTTGTAGTTCAAGTTGGGTTTTAATTAATGATATTGTTTATTTTTATCGCTCGCCAAATCGTGGAGATCTCTTCGTACGGTATGCGTTTTGCTTATTAAGTTATTAATTATTTATGTGCTTTTGTTAGACAATAACTACCTAGGGTTTGTGTGAGTTTTGCTTGCAGTAAGGTGATTGTTTACCATTTACGTAAAATTGACTTCACTAAGTTATTTATGTTATATTCAAACTGATACATGGGGGATTATTTGTTGAGTATTAAATTTAACTTATTTGCAATTTGTCTTTTCATTTACGACGATAATCTTGAATATCAGATTAAAGAGAGAACTACTACAAAAGGAAAGGACCAGAGAATCCGACTTTTCTAATTTTTTATATCTAGGATTGTGTTATTAAGTTTACAAGTCGGTGGCGCCTATTATTTATTTTATTGGAACTCAGCCCATCTTCGTTTGAGTTCTCCGGGATGCTAACATTATCATTTGAGTATTCATCTACAGATCTGTGGCGTAGTAGGAAGAGGGGTTTGGACTTTTTCGCTAATATTTCTGGTATTATATTTTTTTTTGTGTGTGAATCTTAACAGGCGTGACACGCTGTCATTTAGGATGTTCTCTACTTGTGTTTGATTAGGTGTGAACGTATCGGCTAGATGTTCTGCAAATAACTGAGCCTTTTGTTTATTATCTCTTGCCCATGGGCCATGTCTTTTCTGATAAGTGGAATGGAGCTTACAGGTCTCTTGATTTTCCTGGTTGCTTTCCAAAGGCTATAGTCGGTTTCTTCTTCTGCTGATAGACTTTGTAAATAAAAGCTTATAGATTCCTCTTTAAGCTTTTGAATCTCGCTTCTTAGTATTTGCGTTTTATCATTTAAGTGAGCCTTATCCACAGGGTTTCTCGTCTGCTGCTATCTTCTTCTTGCTCTTCTCTTTTCTCTGACTAGTTCCCTGATTTCGACCGGATAATTTACTCCTTTGGTTATATGGGTAATTTCTCTTGTGTTGTTAAACGCAGCTGTCTGCACAAGTCTAGTAAAGTTTTCAGCTTCTAATTCAAGTTGTTCCCCTGTACTCAGATTGATATTTACGTTAATACTGTTCTGGAGATCGACTCTAAAGCTTTCCCAATCAGTGCTTTTGTCTACTAATGCAGGTCTAGCTGCTCTTTTAATTATCTTTTCACTCAGTGTTAAAATTACGGTTGAGTGATCAGAGTCTAGATCAAAATTTTCTTCAACCTCAATGAAGTTGGGTGAAACTTTTCGTGTTATAAAGAAATCTAACAGGTCGGGGATTTTATTGGGGTTTGTAGGCCAATAAGTGGGCTTACCTGTAGAATGGTGGTTGCAGCCAGTTTCACGTATAGCTTTCCTTAGTTCCTTGCCTTTGGTCGTGGCTATTCTCTATCCCCAGTCTGTCGTCGGAAAAAAAGTCTACCGAAAAAAAGTCCCGGAAAAAAAGTCCACGGAAAAAAGTCCCCGGAAAAAAAGTCTCCAGGAAAAAAAGCCCCCGGAAAAAAGTCTCCAGAAAAAAAGTCCCCGGAGAAAAGTCCCTAGAAATTGCCCCAAAATTACGTTTTTTTGTAAAATTTAGCACAAGTACAAAATGAAATTTTAAACAAAAATAAGCTTCATTTAAACACTGCATTTTTATATCAGTTTTAACCAAAACCTTTATCTCTTAAGTTACTTCTGCCAATGTATTAATGATGTCTGTTTATTCCTTGCCTAATCCTTTATCTCTGAAGTTACTTCTGCTATCTGCCTAATGATTTCTATTCATTCCATATTTCACCTAAAGCCTTTAATCCTTAAGTTACTACACTGTGTTATAGTACAAAAGGCTGTGCAAATTTCGATTTGTTTTCAATTCTGTTACAACCATGGAAGTGATCAAATCTAATAAAGGTGGTGAAAAAGTGTGCTTTGGTGGTTATATGTACGTACGACATAAAATATGTTCGGCTTCGATACGTTGGAAATGCTGCAAAAGAAGTTCTTTGAAAGTAAGTTTTTTAAAATTAAATAATAATAAATAATAATAAAATAATAATTATTGATTTACATAAGAGGTGTATTCTGTAATTGTTAGCCACGGGGTTTATTTTTAATAGTCTATTGCTGCTTGAAATACTACATACAGGGTGTTTTAAGTTTTAATGAACTAAACAAAAATAGTAATAAAGTACGCACTTAACCTGAATTCATGTAATCAACACAATAACTGTACAATTTTCTATTTCATTGTTTGAATAAAATACTTGAAAATGACATCAGCCTGCTAATTTTGAAAAAGGAAAACGTGAATTTAATACGGTTTCCACTAAAAAAACAGTTATGTTATAACCAACCCGAAATTAATGACGAATATAAATAAGTGGACGCGACTGCCTCCCTGGACTTTCCCATACTGGAAACTGTTCATATCATCTTTATTCAACAGTAGAGTTATTTTCCTGAAAACGGTTGTTCAAGCGCTATCCTAAAACCTTGCCTCGTAACGAATAGACTTACAAGGCTTGTAAGAAGTCCCGCCAAATATCTGCGGTGCCCCTTAATTTCCTTTTAATATGCAACCAGGCATACTTCATTCAATTTAGGCCCCTTATAATTTTTCAAAAAACTTTTTATATCACCTCATTTTAC
>JABXWE010006875.1:0-37325 GCA_014611495.1 Limonius californicus
GTATTTTTTCGGTAATAATTTATGGTATGGAGACCATGTCGTTAACCATACGGTCATACTAAGGTAAACTAAGAACAACTTAAAGAACATTGAGCATACCTTGCTTGGAGTAAGCCTGAGATATGTTATCAGAAACCTAAAGAAGAATGCATTGAATATAAGTATTTTTTCGGTAATAATTTATGGTATGGAGACCATGTCGTTAACCATACGGTCATACTAAGGTAAACTAAGAACAACTTAAAGAACATTGAGCATACCTTGCTTGGAGTAAGCCTGAGATATGTTATCAGAAACCTAAAGAAGAATGCATTGAATATAAGTATTTTTTCGGTAATAATTTATGGTATGGAGACCATGTCGTTAACCATACGGTCATACTAAGGTAAACTAAGAACAACTTAAAGAACATTGAGCATACCTTGCTTGGAGTAAGCCTGAGATATGTTATCAGAAACCTAAAGAAGAATGCATTGAATATAAGTATTTTTTCGGTAATAATTTATGGTATGGAGACCATGTCGTTAACCATACGGTCATACTAAGGTAAACTAAGAACAACTTAAAGAACATTGAGCATACCTTGCTTGGAGTAAGCCTGAGATATGTTATCAGAAACCTAAAGAAGAATGCATTGAATATAAGTATTTTTTCGGTAATAATTTATGGTATGGAGACCATGTCGTTAACCATACGGTCATACTAAGGTAAACTAAGAACAACTTAAAGAACATTGAGCATACCTTGCTTGGAGTAAGCCTGAGATATGTTATCAGAAACCTAAAGAAGAATGCATTGAATATAAGTATTTTTTCGGTAATAATTTATGGTATGGAGACTATGTCGTTAACCATACGGTCATACTAAGGTAAACTAAGAACAACTTAAAGTACATTGAGCATACCTTGCTTGGAGTAAGCCTGAGATATGTTATCAGAAACCTAAAGAAGAATGCATTGAATATAGGTATTTTTTCGGTAATGATATATAGTAAGGAGACCATGTCGTTAACCATAAGGTCATATAGAGATAGCGATGAATATGGGTATTCTTTCGGTAATAACTTATACTATAGAGACCTCGCCGTTAACCATTAGGTCATCAGATAAACTAAGAACAACCCAAAGAGCATTGAGAGATGACGTCAGAAACCTAAAGAAGAAAGCATTGAATATAGATATTTTGTCGGTAATTATTTATGGTGTGGAGACCATGTCGTTAAGCCTGAAGGATGTTATCAGAAAACTAAAGAAGAAATCGTTGAATATATGTATTTTTTCGGTAATGGTTTATCGAATGGAGACCATGTCGTTAACCATAAGGTTATACTAAGGTAAACTAAGAACCACCCAAAGAACATTGAGAATAGCATACTTGGAATAAGCCTGAGAGATGTTAGCAGAAAACTAAAGAAGAAATCGTTGAATATGGGTATTTTTCGGTAAGGATTTATAGTATAGAGACCTCGCCATTTACCATAAGGTCATCAAATAAACTAAGAACAACCCAAAGAGCTTTGAGAGATGACGTCGGAAACCTAAAGAAGAAAGCATTGAATATATGTATTTTGTCGGTTATGATTTATGGTATGGAGACCACGTCGTTAACCATACGGTCATACTAAGATAAACTAAGAACAACCTAAAGAACATTAAGCATACCTTGCTTGGAATAAGCCTGAGATATGTTATCAGAAACCTAAAGAAGAATGCATTGAATATAAGTATTTTTTCGGTAATGATTTATGGTATGGAGACCATGTCGATAACTATAAGGCCATACTAAGGTAAAGTAAGAACAACTTAAAGAACATTGAGCATACCTTACTTGGAATAAGCCTGAGATATGTTACCAGAAAACTAACGAAGACAGCATTGAATATAGGTATTTTTTCGGTAATAATTTATGGTATGGAGACCATGTCGATAACTATAAGGCCATACGAAGGTAAAGTAAGAACAACTTAAAGAACATTGAGCATACCATACTTGGAATAAGCCTGAGATATGTTATCAGAAACCTAAAGAAGAAAGCATTGAATATGGGTATTCTTTCGGTAATTACTTTTGGTATGGAGTCCATGTGGTTAACTATAAGGTCATACTAAGGTAAACTAAGAACAACCCAAAGAACATTGAGCATGGCATGAGCAATGACGTTAGAAACCTAAAGAAGAAAGTATTGAATATGGGTATTCTTTCGGTAATGACTTATAGTCTAGAGACCTTGCCATTAACCGTAAGGTCATCAAATAAACTAAGAACAACCCAAAGAGCATTGAGCATACCATACTGAGAATAAATCTGAGAGATGAAAGATGAAAAAATTAGAAGGCAAACGTAGTATGAAGATGTCATTGAGAGAATAGCTAGGTTAAAGTAGAGCTGGGCAGGACATGTGGCTATGCACAAGACGACACGATGGCAAAACACATTTTACAGTGGAGAGCTAAGCTAGACAAGCGCATCGTAAGACAACCGCAGAGATGATGGACAGAAGACATTACAGAAAAAGCTGTAAAACGTTGGTAATATATGGCACAAGGCAAGAAAAGGTGAAAACAGGAAGGGGAAACGTAGGTCCAGGAATGGATAAGAAGGGGCTGCTAGAGAAGAAGAAAGTAGACTCCTATTTTAAATTACACACTCACGTAAATAGAACATTACAGACAGACTCGTACTAAAACACATATTTATAAAGAAATGGCTTGGCGGCTTCAAAATTAGAAGCATTCTCGCGAAGAACTCTTAAAGTTTATATTTAAAGTTACTCGAAACGACCTTAACAGCAGCCAAGTATATGTGACATTAGGTGACCTTAAAAAGCTTTAGACGTACACAGTTACACAAAGAAGACTTCTAGATAACTGCATCTAAATTTTGTATATTAAAGTTACCTATTGGAACACACTTGCATTTACACATATATTAATGTGTGTACCGATACTTAGAATATCCTTAAGTTTCATAGAGTTACACACTTGAACAGTATTTTAAAAATCGTAAAATCCCTTTAAACTGTTTAGATTTAGCATATATTTATATTGAAAGTCGTTTTGTGAGCCGCAGTGTTACACATAAACACAGCTCATCAAATAAAGTTCCGGGCATTAATTTTTCTTTCTAAAAATTACCAACTTGCACACTGTCCTTCACATCCGCAGTTAATTTGCTTTAGATACAGTGCATCCACACTTAAACACATTCTTTAATAATACTAATACTACTACTACTAATACTACTAATACTAATACAGGGAGTGTCAAAGTTGTGGCTCGTGGGATATGTTTCAAGGGGCCAAAACAAATCTAAAATTAAAAGTACAAATTTTTCCGAGTGTACTTCTTTATCGAGTTATTGATAAAAAAGTACATAATAAGTTTTATCCCACGGTCGGTGTAATTAGTTGTGTAACATAATACAATTAGGTGGCTATGGCGATGTTAAACATTCATGAATTGTTTTGTCATATAGATAAGTTTAATTATTTTCATTTCCTTCCGCTTTTTGTGTTTAAAATGGAACGATTACGAGATTACGTCGATATGTTGAAAGTATTTTGTAATTTGTTGAGGCGGAACCAAGTACAAGCCGTCGAATTGTATCGTCCCAAACTTATTGCCAAAATCATACCATTCACAAATTACTAAGGAAAAATGGTCTGCATCCATTTAGGCCTCAAAAAATTTAAGTTTTGCATGATGGGGATAGGATGCTTTGAGTCAATTTTTGTAAATGGTTGTTGGATAGCGTAAACAACGATCTACATTTCACTTAATATGCAAAAAATGTTATCAAATCGATGGTCAATAAACGTTTCGGCCGGATTATTAAATGACAATGTAATTATCCACACCTTTTAACTAACCGACTTAATTCAGTCTCGTATCTTCAATTTTTAAATGAAAATTTGCCACTGCCATTGCCTTTGAAGTTCTGTTAGCAATTAGAATAAATTGTTGGCTCCAACAAGGTGGTGAACCGTCACACTGTGGAATACAAATGAGAAACTTCCGAATGAAATTTTCCAGAGAGGTGGCCCCATGCCATGGTCTCCTAGATCACCTGATCTGAATCCTTTGAATTTCTTTTTCTGGGGCCATTTGAAAGACAACGTTTACCGCCAACCTGTAGTGAGACCTGAAGATTTGCTTTTTATCATTTAGTCACTAACGAAGGAGAAGCGGAAAAATTTCCACTCTTAGTTTTCGATTTGTCTTAGCCTCCTGAATAAAATCTCAGAAGAAGTCAATTTTGGGTCATCCTGTATACTTTGTATATGAAATAAAGACAAAACAAAAATTGAAAAGGAAATAAAAATGAAGATCAAGACTTTGTGCCCCTCCACCATAACCAATGGTCTTAGTGATCCCAATTTGTTTTGAACACCTTTTAGCAATTAAATTTACTAAATTTGTTATGAATGGTAGGGGAAAAGCGTCCACAATCAACAGAGGAAAGTTTTAATAATGCAAAGCTAAAAGTAACTTATATGCATATATACGAGTTTCAGTAACGAAGACCACTTGGCCAGAATAAAATAGCACAACAACAAATGCCATTAGTAGTCGCAGTTGGCTGCATTTTGCATGACTTAGTGCTGCTGAATTTAAATTTTAAGCGAGCTACTTAGATTAATTGTGAGTTCGGCTTCTCTCTCCGGCCTTTCGTCTTATTCGCAAATTTTTCGTGTAGAATTTTGCTACGATTAATACAGGTTCGAACCCTGATCGATGCAATTCGACTTTTCCGTTCGCTTTCCTCTATATTTTGTTGCCGAGGCATTAAACGCCCCCGTTTTCCGGCGCGTGCTGAAAAGATTGCAATGATACAGCTCGTAACCAGAGGTATAACGCGAAGGATGAGGGAGGAAAGATCGACGGTTGAAACTGACGGAATTTTCTCTTATTTTATTTGTCATGTTCAATTTTCGGGATGGAAGGCAGCAGCCACGACATGGAGCGATACGGGGGTTGTTCGCCGACACACCCTGCCACGTTTGCTATCCGGAGCTCAAAACACAATTATGCCGCACTTGCCAAAATCCGTCCTTATGAATATTAATATCCCTGCAAGAGTTTACGCTATTTTGGATGATTTCTATTAAAATTGCATTACCATTTGCATTAGAATAGAATATTGTATTGTTTAGACGCCGAAACAAGTTTATACATTTTAATTAGTTTATATCTCGCCTCGCGCTAACTTATAGAAAATTTAATTTCTAGTCGACGACTATGCCCCGAAATTCGGGTCAAACGTGAACTACTCGCAGAGCACCGGATCAGTTTCTCTCTGTATATTGGCGAAACGGCTCCCCCTATTACTATCAACGAAAACAAAGCCGCCACAAGGACAATATTGTGATTCAAATCGTTTTTTGAACGAATACCCTTCGACAGGTTTGCCGGTTTTAAGTTGGAATCCATCCACCAGTTTTTATGGGGTAAACATAAACGCAGGTGATGTAAAGCGCTAAAATAACACAAGGACGCGTTAAGCTGAAATCGGGCGCGCGACGAAATTACACTAGAGATGAGCTCTCTGTAGAATAAATCGAATAGCTTCTGATATTATTAGGAACGGAAAATTACAGTACAGTTTCCACAAGTGGCGGCAAGATTAAGCAGTTTCATATAAATGCGTACAAAATAGCTCAAGAGTAATTTTTTTAATATCGTATTACACAGTTATACCAGTGGTCTGAAGGTACACATATTAGGTGTAAAAATGATTTACAGGATTTCAGTTTTACGGATTTACACACACATAAGATGTATAACTATATTTGTACACAATGATAAGCAGCTTTAAATATACGAATCTACTAACAAAAAATCCGAACTTGAATATATACACAAAGTAGTCAGTCTTAAGGGATTGAACTTATAGTCCTATTCAGAGCAAACCTTGGCTGAACTTAATCTTTTTTTTCTTTTTTTTTCCCTCTTTCATTCATACAATCGCCCCCCCCCCCCGGAAACGCTTTCGCATTACTTCAGGGGGGGGGGGAGTGCGACGCCCGAACGTCTCGAATTTCTCTGTGGGCTTGAACGCAAGCAGGTGAACCATTCGTCCCCAGAAATACCTTAGCAACTTCAAAGTTACAAGGACACGTAAGAGAATCTTGCAAGGTTACAGAAAGTAGTTTTACGGATTTTTAAATACCGTCTTTTAGAACTTCATAGTGGCATTGTTATGTTCATTTAAATTGTGCCACTCTGTCTGGTTTAGAGGCATATTCTAATTGCCGCTTCATAGGAATTAAAATTCTATTTTAATTGCCATCTTCTTATGTTGATTACAGTTTTCGTTACTTTTCTTTTAAGATTGAATTATGAGTGGCCAATTCCGCAAAGCCTTGAAGTTTCCCTTTGTAGGCTTTTTTTTCTCTCACTCATTCATACTACCGCCCCCCCCGAACCGCTTTCGCATTACTTCAGGGGTGCGGGAATCCCTTATATACTAAACATTCATGCAACATGCACCCTAAAGTAAACTAAGCATATGCGGTCGCCCCAGTCGGGATTCGATCGCCCCAACGGAGCGACTGCATTTTGCTGTGACCGCGAGTGGCCAATGCGTTCTCGCACTAGACCACCGAGGTCCCTTCCCTTTGTATGCTAGAAGTTGCCGATTTATGTTTTGGTCTGCACCTGACCCTGGACGCTTTCTGCGAATTTACGTTTCAGATCTTTCCAAAACTATTTCATCATATTTCTACATGCGGTATAATATTTTTGACCAACGCATGTTCGGGTTGCGTCTAGCTCTTCAGTCAGCCTTCCATCTTCGCTGGATTCCGGTCTACCAAGTCCATCTACGGGGGCCGTTAAGAAATTAAGTACTGCAGGGGCGGCTTTTGGTTTTCGATGGGTATCCATCGCGTGTATTTTCGTATCGCTGTTTTCACCGTGGAGTGAACAGAATATCGACAAGTGTCGGATTTAAAAGAAATGCGCTGGAATTTATCCCTGGAAAGGCAATACGTTGCGAATTTGCAGATCGCCTTTGGCGGATTAGTATCGAGCCCATTCGTTGTTCCTGTACCTGTGCCGTTACTGCAACAAATATTTCGTCTCGCAGTTTTCTGAAGAAGTCGCCTACCTTTTTTCCCGGACCTGAAAGTACCCCAGACTGTACCTGCATCTGGAAAACAACCCTAGAATTGTGCCTGCCTTCATCGAAATTCAAGGTAAAGGACCTAATTTTCTTGTGTGGTGAAAACACGCGTTAAATTGCAAAATTCTAACTGACTGAATTTTTTTTTATGCAACAGGAAGCGACCTTCAGTCGCCGATTGTCCTTTTTTTGTATTACTAAATGTATATATTGTTGTGATATAATAATGGGGAGCCTAAATGCTAATTGTGATTCACCTTTGTATCGCCGTCAGGGCAAGACGTGTTTCCATGACAAAATAATATCTTTCCCCGGCGATCAAGGAGTACGAAATTTTTTGAAATCAGAGAGGACTTTTGTTTTTTGGTGGTGGATAGAAATGTCTTAAAAATTGTAATATTAAAAAAAGGCAGAATATACCATCGATAAGATAAAATTTGAGTTTTAATCGGCGTTAAATGAAAATGTAAAAGTACTGCATGTTAGGAAGAGACGGCAGAGCATGGAATGCGGAGCCAGCCTGGAGAGGAGGTGTGCAGTCTGTATACTTGTGTAGTAACAGTCTAGGGGCGTTTTGGCATACCTAACATCTGTGAAAAGGTTGGTGCAGTTTTAAAAAAGAACTAATTTCGGTGACAGTAAAGCTAGTAAAAATTTGCGCGTGTTGTTGTTTTTTTTTGTCGAACTTTTGTTTCAATTTTTTTTTATACGTAACGAGTCCGGAACCCTGAGGTTAACAGTTTTGTGTTGGAGCTGATCGGCATAAGTTTTTTTTTACCATGACTTTTTAAACCACAGCAATTTTTAACACTTCCAACGTGGGGCAACTTTTTTGGCCCGAACGTACATAGCAATATATTGTGTTATTTGTGTAAGCTCCGACGCCACTGGCCACGTAGTCGTTTGGACAATTTAAATAAAGTACGCCAGCGACGGCGAGTTCCTCCTCTTGAGCGCTCAAATTAACTGTTTGTAATATAGAGCTATTAAATTACCATTTGCCGTCATTGTTGTATTTTTGTCATTTCCAGTCGTTTAATTATAAGTGTTTTAAAATCCATTACATATTTTATTATTTTGTACTTGTATTTGCGTGTGCCGAAATTTTGCAAGCTTTATAAACAGGAGGGAGGCACAATAAAGGTGAGTCCGATTCCGATTCTCGTAAGCTGCTGGCTTCTCGGCCTTCCACGAGAATCTACAACCAGCTGTGATTTAGAAGATGGCGCCCGCTAATTTTCACCTACTCACTAAATGTGTATACAAAACAGATTTAAAACAGTTGAGGTAAAATTACACACTTACAGAATCTGAATTTTATAGTTCTATATTATTCTATACATAGACAACTGCAGAAAAAAAATGAACATGAGTCCAAAATACAAATACAATGAGTTAGCGTTGCTGTCTTCACTTATACATTACACAGTTACACAGTAGATCCTACTTCATTTAGATAAATAAGATTTAAAGCGCCACGTTCTCTACATCGCGTACTTCATTGTGCAATAAATATAAATATGTACACATGCATGCTCAAATCAATACTAACGTCTTGCTTTTCCTTTACACACTACGCATAAGAGCCTTAACCGTTTTAAATTTACTTACACACATGAAGAACGTGATTCAGACGCCTTGGATGTTATTCATACACACATCTACTTAAACTGTCCATTTGTATATTATAAATTTATACAAAACGGCCTTCACAAACGACCTTGAATTCCGCTTCCTTACACTGTATAAGTCTTAAATGCTTTTTTGTAACTTACACACATACGAAAAACGATCTTAAATATTTACACACTTATGGAAGATCACTTTAATATATTCAAATATATTTTAGATATATAGTCAAAATGGCCTTAACAATCTTTACCCAGCAAACACGTGCAGAATGTATTCAAGAGGGTTCAGGGCTCAAAATTATTCATATATACATATAAATTAGTCCTAAAGTGTCCATTTACATGTAGATACAACAACCGCTACAGCCTCAGAAGGATGTGTACTAAAATGATCTTGAACGCTGTCGAATTACAGAGAACATTACAAAGGCACTTCAAAGTTTTTGTTTTTGAATTACACATTTACCTAGTATAAGTTTAGGTTCTTAGGTTTTTTTTATTAGCTCGTTCATGTATTTTTTGTTGAGAACCTAATTTTAGAGGTTTCCAAATTACCCCTTTATACAAAGGTAACCTAAATAATTCACTTTCTCTATTACCCAGTTATCTAATGTAATTTATTGTTCCATGCCGTTATATAGTCTGACTCATTGATATATATTTTGTGACAATTTAGCGTTTCTAAAAATCAAAATTGCAAGGTTTCTAACTTACACACTTAGACACAAAATATTGATTGAGATTTGGAAGATGTGTTTTTGTGGAGAAAATTATCTTGGAGACATCTGCACACATGCAGACGTTTACAGTTCTATGTAAAGTAGTTTCTCTCCATATTGATTTATGTTCTTAAAAAATGTACCAGTGTGGTGTCCAAATCCCCGACTTGATGCCTGGCGAATGGCCTGCCAGTGGCTTTAAATAATTGAGTACCTGCGTTCGAATTGACAAGGGGTAATAATTCGGTTATCTAGTGCGCGATGCCCACCACATCACCACGTGTTATGAATTTGGTACACGACAACCGGGTGTGAGAGCAAGGATACAGGAGCTCTAACTTTTCGCATTGCAGGACCAACTCCTTCGTGGGGTGTCAATAAATCACGATCCGATTTAAATTAGTAATCCATTCAAATAAAATTTATCATAAACGGTAGATGGAGTGTCATGCAGAATAGAGTGGGCTCCGGTACGGAGGGTCGGGATTTCAAATCCGCAACTCGATGCCTGGCGGGCAGTTTACCCAGCCGCCTTAAATAATTGGGTACCTGCGTTTGAACGAACAAGGGGTAATAATGTGGTTTCTAATGCGCGGTGCCCACTACATCACCACATGTTATGAATTTGCTACGCAACAACCGGGTGTGATAGCAAGGAGATCTGATTTCCGCATTGCAGGCCAAAGTCCTTCTTGAGGTGTAGAGCTTCACCATTATTATTTTTTTTAAGAATAATGGCATTGCTAAAGCAATCTCATATTCCCCGTCTAACACCGCTTATCTCGGATCAGCACACGTAGCGCTATATTGCTTAGTATTGTAGTTATAGTATTGCAATTTAGTTTAAAAGTATCAAATAACACATTATTAGCTAGTCTATTGTTATTTCTAGCTCAATGCACGTCGAAGTTCTTCGCTTTTCGTATAAAACTGTACTAATTCCTTGCATTTAGTGGGTTTCTATAGCGGAAACAAGGTTCCAGTATTGCAATTTAGTTTAAAAGCATCAAGACGCATTATTAGCAAGTTTATTGTTATTTCTATCGCAAGGCACGTCGACATTCTTCGTTTTCCGTATAAAACTGTACTAATTCCTCGCACTTAGTGGTTTTTTATAGGGGAAATCAGGTTATAATATTGCAATTTAGTTTATAAGCATAAAAAAACATTATTAGCTAGTTTATTGTTATTTCTAGCTCAATGCACGTCGAGATTCTTCGTTTTCCATATAAAACTCTACTAATTGCTTGCATTTAGTGGTTTTTTATAGCGGAAATCACGTTATATTATTGCAATTTATAAGCATTCATTTCTAGCTCAATACACGTCGAGATTCTTCGTTTTCCATGTAAAAATGTACTAATTGCTTGCATTTAGTGGTTTTCTATAGCGGAAATCACGTTATATTATTGCAATTTAGATGTATCAAAAATCGCATTATTAGCAGTTTATAAGCACAAAAAACACATTATTAGTAGTTTAATGTTATTTCTAGCTCAATACACGTCGAGATTCTTCGTTTTCCATATAAAACTGTACTAATTCCTTGCATTTAATGGTTTTTTATAGCGGAAATCAGGTTATAGTATTGCAATTTAGTTTAAAAGCATCAAAAAACACATTATTAGCTAGTTTATTGTTAGAATTATTTAAAATTCCGGCTACAACGGAAGTCGAACTCGTGTCGACCGGTTGTGAAATGCACCACGTAGTCGCCTTTTATTATTCTTAAGGAGCCAGTTGTAAATTACACACTTGCACAAAACTCTCTTAGCGGCTACATATTAAGCTGGACACTTACTTCAGCAAATAACCTAAAACTTAACATTACACCTACATACTCTTACGTGCAAAGTAACATAAAAGGACGAGTTTGTCTTTCTTAAAATTACATCCTTACACAAACTAATCTTGTAAATTGCGTTATTAATTACTTGAGGTTACATATGATAGCTGTGCCTATAAGTGTGGTTATTAAAACTATTCCATTCATATAAAGTAATTTTAATGAAAATAGGAATTGCCACGCGCATCTCTACAGGACGTGCTAAAAGTAAGTAATAACAACTTAAACTCAGCTGATCTGTAATCAAACAAGTGCATGTGGGTGTGTTTACAATTGAAAACAGATGCGCTGCTCAGCTCACCAGGTTAATTTTATAGAGAAGAGCCCAACAAACTTCTATTCATCGTTAAAAATAACGCGGATGGATGCTGAAAAATGCCTGCAAATTGCTGGCTATTTGTCAGTGTCTAAAGATCACACAAATTGGCTCTTCATATCGGATTAATCAATTTTGAAAGGAGGCAAAACAGAAATTGTTGGCAGCTATCGGTAATTTCGTCCCACTTAAAAAAAACTAATGTTTCTTTAGTATTTGCCGTTGCTAAAACTAATCACTCACAAATCGATTACAACATTGTTTAGTTTCTTAAAATTGTTCAAGGGCAAATTGTATTATTTTACAACCTTTCTGGTGAAATTTTCGCTTAATTGCAAAATTAGAACATATTTCTAGATATTACACTATCGAATGATTCTTTTTCCATAGGGCCGTTTAATCTAGAAAGCTTAGGTGGTGATGATGTCGGCCGTTGATCAAAAAGGGTGTTTTACGATGCACCGCCGGGCCTTAAAAGTTATATCTGCGGTTTTCTCGAAGGGATTGTGCAGGAGAAGACAAAGCCGAAATATTTAGGGGTATTTTAGTTGCAATCCAGCACCGTCATTGTTCCGAGTCGGAGGAGCGTTACCTTAGATAAGGGAGTCATATTGTAACATTAGAATGAATGCTTTTAAATTATAGCCGAATCACAAAGGGATCCTCTAGGGAAGTTTTCTTGATGTAATGTTATCAAGTTACAGGGGAATTGTGTGTACTTTACCGAGCTTTTCCAACTTTGGAGATCCACGCAAATCTGTAAAACGGGAGAAGGTAACGGAGAATTACGTTCGGCGATGTGAAGGAACGTTCGTCGGGCTTTCTCTCTCAGCCCTTCCTGCGTCCTCCTCTCCCAAGACCGAATTTAGACGTCAAAAGACGCCGCCGGTCGGCATTTTTCTGGATCGACTTTTCGAAGATCATTCCCGAAGAATTGAACGAGACGTTTGATGTGGCAATTTCGGGCCCGTTTGGGGTTAAAGTTGGCATTTTTGTGTGTGTTTGTGTTTTATGCAAAGTTCGCCGTGGATAGGGACGCCGCATTCCGACGCGAGGCGGCGTCGTCAAATATACTTGCATCGAATAACACTCAATGTAATATAAAAATTCCAGCCGAGTTCATAACGGCGCAACCTGGAAGCAGGATATGGACATACCGCAGCACAAATTAGAGCAAGCTCAGGAATAAATTTTAATACCGGAACCGCGTCTTCTCCTTGTTTCCTACGCCTCGATCCGGGAGCGGAACGAGAACGAGCTGTTCGTACACGAAACGCTATAAAATTCACTGTGTCATATATTTGTTTTCCGTACGTAAATTTAAGATTTTTAAAATTTTTCTTTTCTGTTTGCTTCGGAATCTGCAAAATGCGTGTCGCATATAACCTACAGTCGGCGAGATAGAAATAAAGATGAGCGATACACTTTTCCCGGACTCCAAGTAATAATTTTTGCATATTTGCAACACCAACCTGCCTGTCTTCCACCATACACAATATTATCAACATTAGCAGTCGTAAAATAATCCCGCATCCCTTCCACCTGTCTCAACATATTCCTTATGGTTGTAACATATTTTTTAAAGAAAGCAGGTGTATTTGGTTAATTTGTAATTAATGTTTATTACATTTCAAAATCCCATCAGAACCTTTTCATAGCAGAAAGGGGATTAGAACGCATCCATTAAATAAGCTGCATTTTCAATTGTATGGTTTCCGATCAGGGCAGGCTTCCATCAGATGAAGAAATTTAGGCTATATACTGTGTAGATGTGTTCGTAGTCATCATGAGACCACCCAGCATACCTTTAAAGACTGCCACTGAAGACACTTCGACGGCCTCAAAGCGCAACCATCAAGGAAACCCCGTAAGCTGCTGAGATACCTTAAGCGCTGGGCAGGTGAATGGTTAAGGAAACTTGACGCTGCAGGTGAGATACCTCAATGCGCAACCATCAAGGAAACCCCGTAAGCTGCTGAGATACCTCAAGCGCTGGGCAGGTGAATGGTTAAGCAAACTTGACGCTGTAGGTGAGATACCTCAAAGCGCAATCATCAAGGGAAGCCGTAAGCTGCTGAGATACCTTGTTACGTTCATTTTAAAATGTGCCGCTTTATGTGAATTAATTTCTTAATTTGTTTGCCGCTTCGTAAGAATGAACAACGTTATTTTAATTGCAGTCTTATTTTTTCGGTTGCCGTTTCGCTGTGTTGTGTTTTTCTGGGTTTGAGCGTTGTTAACAGTTTTGGTTACTTTGCGTCTTTCTAAGTTTGAGTTATGTTGACAGTTTCTTTTGGGTCGAAACTGCCGACTCTTGTTTTTCTCGCGCGTGACCTAAAGCACTTCCGAGAACTCACGTGTCCCTTATTCTAGAACATTTCATCACATTTCGAAATATGGTGCAATCTTTTTGTGGGGGAAGGCGGAGATTCCCGTTGCGTTTTTAAGTCAGTCATTTTTCAATCTCTGATGACTCCGGTTCTCCGAAAACTCTTTCAATCGGGGACCGTAATTACGTTAAGTGCTGCAGGAGCGGTTTTTGGGTTGTCTTTTTCGAGGGGTATCCGTTATGTGTGTTTCGTCTCGCTGTTTTACCAAGGGTTATTAAACAAACCATCTGCTACTGTCGGATTTAAAAGGAAGCACTGGATTCAACCCCGGTAAAGGCAATTCTTGATGAATTGACCGATCGCCGTTGGGCGGATTAATTTCGAAACCAGCTCCCGTCCCTCTGCGGCTATTTTTTTATACCATCGTTCGAAGAGTCCCGTCTTTCGTTCAACGTTAACAGCCTGTTGAAATTCACGTATTTTCCTGCATCTGGAAATAGCCGTTACATTGTGCCTACTTCGTTTTAAGCCATCCACCGGAATTCAAGGTAAAAACCCAGTTTTGTTAGGTGATAAAGAAACCTTTTTTTGCTCGCGTTAACTTGCAGACTTCAAATTTAACTTCAGGTAAAACAAAAAAAAAAACGAACTTCAGTCGCTATATGTGGTGTTAGTTGTTTATTATAAAACTACCAGATTATATTCTGTGTTATTTTTGTGAACTTCAGCGTCGCTGGTGTTACGTAGCTGTATGAAAAACGTAAATCCCGTTGCACCAGTGGAAGCAAGTTGTTTTCTGAACGTTCAAAAATTAAAATTATGTAATCCAAACTTATAGCGTTATCACTTGTCATTTTCTTGTAATCTCATGTTTAACCGTTTAATTATATGTGTGTTAAAAGTTTACTGCCTCTTATTGTGTCTCTTGTACTTGTTTGTGTAAGAATTTTGCAAGCTTTAAATATATAGGAGGAGGCACAATAACGGTAAGTTCCATTCCCGTAAGCTGTTGGCTTCTAGCTGGATTTGGAAGGTGGCGCCCACTTATTTTGACTCGCCCTGTACACAACTAAAGATTTTCTCCCATAAGCGATTTTCCCGAACTCCCCCTTCTTCTCTGAGCTAAGCTGTAGGCCTTTTTCCATCCACCGCAATCATCAAGGGAAGCCGTAAGCTGCTGAGATACCTCAAAGCGCTGGCAGGTGAAGGGTTAAGGGAACTTGACGCTGCAGCTGAGATGCCTCAAAGCGCAATCGTTAAAGGACGCCGTAAGCTGCTGAGATACCTCAAAACGCTGGCAAGTGAAGGGTTCAGGGAACTTGACGCTGCAGCTGAGATGCTGATTTTCAAACTCCACTAAAATTCATTAGCAGTTACATTTAACGTGAAATATATATGCGAGTATAGATTAAAAATTAAAATTAAGAGCATAATGTCCAAAAGTTCAACTGTCTGTGAAAATATAAACATAATCGCAAATGCGGTCCGCTATAATATACAAGAAACGAATACTAATTATATAATTTATATATTCATTTAGTGGAGGGAGTAAATGCTACACTCAAGCCACGAAGGACCATTGTGCCTTATACAGTCCTGTTGCCAATCCGAAGGCTAAACTTGCTGATGGACTCACTCCTTATATTTTCAGGTTCCAGAAAGCCGGCTCTTCAGTGCTGGTATCTAAGGACTAGAAGCCTCGGACAGTTACTTAGCATATGAAGGGCTTATTTCTCCTGTCTCCTACATAACCTGCATGTGGAGTCGTCTGTTAGGTCCATGGTGTGCAGCTGTTTATTGAAGGAGTCTTGACCAGTTAAGAGACCGACCACGACTCTATCGTGTTTTTTCCTAAGGCTAAGAAGCTATCTGATGCGAGTTGGAGAGGGTCCTTGAATTAGTAGCTTCGGCTCTCTCATACCTGGCTGTGAAATCCAATTGCTGTTGAACTGGTACCGAAACCATTTCTCAATCGCCAGGTTAGCGTTGATGTAGGGAATTCTAAGAACTGGCTCCGGACCAATGAGTGATTTCTGGGAGTCTTCTTAGACCATGGAGTCTGCCTTTCCCTCCATGTTACGGTGCCTAGGGAACCTCAGCACCTTGATCCAATCCCGCGATCTGTATACCTATTGCCAGCAAACATTCTTGTACGTTTTGGTAGAGCAAAGAGCCATTATAGCTGCTTGGCTGTCAGAGCAAATATGGTTTTCCTGGACGCAAGCAAGGATGGCGAACGTCTCTGTTTGAAAGACTATGGTAGATTTGCTGAAGGGAATAATAATCTTTGCCCGGAGTTTATCGCTCCAGATATCGGACGCCGAATTACATAATTAGATAATTATTATTAATTCATTCGACTAACATTAATTGCAAACACAACACTAGTCAAATCTGGTAATTAGGTCTGAAAGCTTCAAACGCTTCATCCTCCACATGTATCCACTAGTAGTTGTGTGGCTAATATGTTAGGGTAGTTAGTTAAACTGTCACCATATTTTATGGCGACACTTAATTTCTGGAATAGTATTTGCAAATCTCTAAGTATGATATAATTGGACACACAATATGAAGCATGGACTGTAGTTCTTAAGAGTGTTCTGGAATCTATGCGGGTTTTCGTAGTTGACTACTTGGGTTATGTGTGTCCTTGTATGTAGATTGTAGACAGTTGGGATTTCCTTCTAGACCTAAACTGAGGTCCTTCACCTTATCAGTCTGCGGTATTGGCTATCCATTTAGAGTAACTGGCAGGCAAATTTCTTCTATCAAGATGAATGGGACGTGATCAGACTAAGTTTCATTTACCTTAATCCGCCATTTGCTAAGCAAATCTTGTTTAGGTTTGTTTGTAGATTTTTTATGCTACTGCAGGGCTAACACGTGATGCCGGTATTGTAGAATGGTTCACGAATATGATCGTCGTAGTAACTCGTATCTTACGCAGGTCCCACACTACGCTGTGGAAGTTCTGATTTCATGGGGTGCTTCGTATATTCATCTGGGTGTTTTATCAGGAAATGACGATTAGAGAGGTTTGACTTAAATGTCTGGTTGCGGGACAAGTTTCCCTTTAGATTTGAAAGTATCCCGTCGTGTCAGATCTTACTGTATGCTTAACTCAGATCTAAGAGAAGGGCAGAGCAATACCTCTTATCGCTTAAGTCGTTGTTAATTGTCTTAATGATTATGTGACATCTTCAATTGTGGGATGTTGGTTCCTACATCGAAACTGGTGGTTAGGGAGTAAATTTTCTTTTTCCAAAATAGGTTTCAATTGATTGAGGAGTTGTTTTTCATTTTAGATACCGCCGGCATTACACTAATGGGCCATTATTATCTATTAGTTTTGGAATAACCCAGCAAGAGAATAGCATTTAAGGTATGTGTGATGGATTCTAAAGATTATTTGATGTTCTTTTTCGTACTTCTCCAGTTATTGAGTCATAATTTGGAGTTTTCTGCAGTTAATTTCTTTATTTACTGATCTTGCTTGAATTAGTTTGAATTTTTTTATGCATGGTGCAAGCTGGAATGGCGCTCTTAGCTAATTCTAGATTTCACTTTCTTCTTTTACAGTGGAGGGTGTTGAAAAGGGTGCGATACTTTCAGTGGCTTTAAAAAAACTGAAGCTTTTGCTATTTCCTTGCTAGTCCATCTGTTTTACGTAGGAAATTATCGCTGGCCTTCGTGGTCGCCAGGTTCTCCAAATATGCTTGGATTCCTTTCGTCGTTTTCACTTTGAGGTCCCAGATTTAATAATAGTTTTTGCGTGCCGGATCACACCGTTTGAAATTTTCAAAAATGTTTCAAATGTTACCAAGAACATGTTTTTGCGTTAACTTTCCTGCATCGATACGAAACTGATGGCGACAAGTACCTGGATCACATTGTGTTTGGCGACGAGACCTGGATTTTCTACACAAATATTGCATGAATGCAATGGAAGCATGCGGGTTCCGTCAAAGGCAAAGACTTCAAGCAAACATTCAACTGAAGGTCTACGGCTACTAATTTTTGGGACAGGAAAGGAGTATTATGGTTTGATTTCCTGGAACGTGGTACGACGATTAAAAACGACGTCCATGGTAAGACCTTAAGAAAGTTGAGAAGGGCGATTCAGAAAAAAAGGCAAGATTTGCCGACGTCTGGAGTCGTGATTTTGCATTATAACGCCCGATTGCACGTTGCGGCTCGAACTGTCCAACTCATTGAGCAATTCAATTGTGAACTTTTTAATCGATTTCCATACAGCCGTGATTATCATCAAGAGACTAGCACCTCTCCCTTCATCTTAAGAATGTTTTAGGTACTCGAGTCCGTTTTCTCGACGACGACATTGGTTTTCGTCACAGGCGGCAACCTTTCATGACGAAGTTGCGTGATAAAATATTGTACCACTATACGATAGGTGTTTAAATGCGAATGGTGACTATGTAAGGAAATAGTTTACGAGCGTATCTATGATTTAAGAATAATACATTTTAGTTCTAGTTTATATTTTGGTTTACGGTTGATCAACACTTAATTTTCGAATACGCCGTGTATATTAAATGTTATTGTAGTCTGCACACGTATACGTTTAACACGGTAACGGTTACGTTTTTACAAACGACCATTTTGAAATCTAAAACGGATATTTCAGTTAAATCTTCAATTCGAATTATTACACAAAATCAGTACGTATTACATGAGAAAGAAAAAAATATCGGTACTTGTGAACAAAACAATACATAGTCGAACTACCGCAACAACATCCGTCAGACAGTTGAATAAACACAATAGTGTACAAGAGCTACTGCAGCAAAACAGTTGAACTGCTTTAAGCTTCCCAACAATCATGCTATAAGTAAACAAGCGCCTACACAAGTAAACAATCGAACTGCCGCAAAATATGAAACAGCACGGGTTTCTTTTGTTTCCGAAAGGTAGGCTGTTGCGATTTGTTAGCAACAAAAAAGTAGATAAACGCGAATTTAAAACGAGCAAGCTTCACATCCTAAAGTACGGATAATTGAGAAGCTGTAGTCAATTAAAATTGCCCGGGAATTTATTAGATTTTAATTGAAGTTACCCCTTCGAGAGCTTTTATCAATCTAAATTCAGATGAGCTAGTTAGTTTGCTCGAAGGTAGTACCGCATGTACAATACAAAACTTATTTCATATATTAGACAAACTAGCAACGAATCTACGTATATAACAAGATCAAATACCTCTAACCGTAGGATATTTACTGAACATACACTATTACACTCTGCTGTAATATTCTAAAGTTTACATTTAACTTTACTAAATTACATACATATCATATTGGATATGGTGGATATTAAAATAGGTTTCATGTGTTATTTTTCTGTTTTCGGAAAGACTTTCAACGTTATCTTAACTTGGATATATTTTTTAAGTTACGTTATGATTTCCAGTAGTTTCAAATTCTTTTAAGGTTTCTTCTAGGTTTTAAAGGTTTTCTAGAATGCTAATGTTAAAACTCAAGGTGTCTTCAAGGTATCAAAAGCTTTCGAAATTTTGAAATATGTATTTTAGGTGTTGTTGAAATTAGAGTATTTTAAGGTCCTATTTCAAGGTTTCGATCAGTTTTTGCAGTTTTATGGATTTATAGGGCTATATTTTAAGGGGGTTTGAGCCTTATAAAGTTACATTTCAAGCTTCATTCAAGATTTTAGAGGGCATCGAGATTTTCAGAGTTATATTAAAATGTTTTCAATGTTTTAGAGATGGTACTGGTTATATTTATTTTAAGGATTCTTCAAGATTTCAAAGGTTTTCTAGAACGCTAATGCCAAATTTCAAGGTACTAAGAATTTTTGAGAATTTTCAATTATCCATTTTAGGTATTGATGAAGTTAGAGATTTTTAAGGTCCTATTTCAAGGTTTCCTCAAGATTGTAAAGGTTTATCGATTTATAAGGCTATATTTTAAGGGGTTTTGAGCCTTATATGGTTACATTTCAAGCTTCTTTCAAGAGTTTAGAGGGCATCGAGATTGTCAGAGTTATATTACAAGGTTTTCAATGTTCTATGGATGGTTATGGTTATATTTATTTTAAGGATTCTTCAAGGTTTCAAAGGTTTTCTAGAACGCTAATACCAAATTTCAAGGTACTAAGAATTTTTGAGAATTTGAAGGATGCATTTTAGGTATTGTTGAAATTAGAGATTTTTAAAGTCTTATTTCAAGGTTTTAAAGGTTTATGGATTTATAGGGCTATATTTTAAGGGGGTTTGAGCCTTGTAATGTTACATTTCTAGCTACATTCAAGATTTTATAGGACATCGAGGTTATCAGAGTTATATTACAAGGTTTTCAATGTTCTAGGGATGGTTATGGTTATATTTATTTTAAGGATTCGTCAAGGTTTCAAAGGTTTTCTAGAATGTCAATGTCAAATTTCAAGGTATTAAGAATTTTAGAGAATTTTACGTATTGTTGAAATTAGAGATTTTTAAGGTCTAATTTAAAGATTTTGTCAAGGCTTTAAAGGTTTATGGATTTATAGGGTTATATTTTAAGACATCAAGCCTTATTCAAGATTTTAGAGGGAATCGAGATTATCAGATATATTAAAAGGTTTTCCAATGTTCTAGGGTGGTTATGGTTATATTTATTTCAAGGATTCTTCAAGGTTTCAAAGGTTTTCTAGAATGCCAATGTCAAATTTCAAGGTATTAAGAATTTTAGTGATTTTAAAGGATGTATTTTAGGTATTGTTGAAATTGGAGATTTTTAAGGTCCTATTGCAAGGTTTCGTAAAGATTTTAAAGGTTTATCGATTTATAGGGCTATATTTTAAGGGATTTTGAGCCTTGTAATGTTACATTTCTAGCTACATTCAAGATTTTAGAGGGTATCGAGATTGTCAGAGTCATACTAAAAGGTTTTGGATGTTCTAGGGATGGCTATGGTTATATTTATTTTAAGGATTCTACAAGGTTTGAAAGGTTTTCTAGAATTCCAATGTCAAATTTCAAGGTATTAAAGAATTTTAGAGATTTAAAGGATGCATTTTAGGTATTGGTGAAGTTAGAGATTTTTAAGGTCCTATTTCAAGGTTTCGTCAAGATTTTAAAAGTTTATTGATTTATGGGGCTATATTTTAAGTGGTTTTGGGCCTTGTGCGGTTACATTTTAAGCTTTATTCAAAATTGTAAAGGACATCGAGATTATCAGAGTTATACTAAAAAGTTTTCAATGTTTTAGAGATTGTTATGGTTATATTTATTTTAAGGATTCTTCGAGGTTACACAGGTTTTCTAGAATGCTAATGTCAAATTTCAAGGCATTAAGCATTTTCGAGATTTTGAAAGATGCATTGTAGGTATTGCTGAAATTAGAGATTTTTAAGTTCCTAGTTCAAGGTTTCGTCAAGATTTTAAAAGTTTATCGATTTATCGGACTATATTTTAAGGGGTTTTGAGCCTTATGCGGTTATATTTCAAGCTTTATTCAACATTTTAGAGGACATCGAGATTATCAGAGTTATATTAAAAGGTTTTCAATGTTTTAGAGATGGTTATGGTTATATTTATTATAAGTATTTTTGGAGATTTCAGTGGTTTTCTAGAATGCCAGTGTCAAATTCAAGGTATTAAGAATTTTTGAGACTTTGAAGGATGCATTTTAGGTATTGTTGAAATTAGAGATTTTTAAGGTCTAATTTCAAGGTTTTGTCAAGGCGTTAAAGGTTTATGAATTTATAGGGTTACATTTTAAGGGGTTTCGAGTCTTATAAGGTTACATTTAAAGATTTTAGAGGGCATCGAGATTATCAGAGTTATATTAAATGGTTTTCAATGTTTTAGGGATGGTTATGGTTATATTTATTTTGAGGATGTTTGGAGGTTTCGAAGGGTTTGTAGAATACCAATGTTAAATTGCAAGGTATTAAAAGTTTTCAAGATTTTTAAGGTGGTTTCACGATTTCGTCAAGGTTTTTAAAGTTTCGTGGATTTATCGGGCTATATTTTAAGAGGTTTCGAGCTTTACACGGTTACATTCCAAACTTTATTCAACATTTTAAAGGGCATCGAGATTGTCAGAGTTATAATATTACAAGGTTTTCCAATGTTTTAGAGATGATTAATGTCATTTCTAGGACTGTTCGGGGTTTTTTAAATTTGCGTCAGTTCTAATGTTTTATTTCAAAATTCCTTTAAAGCTTTGAAATCTTTCTGAAGGTTATCTGTTGCGTTTTGTCAAGGTTTTGAGGATTTTAGAGTTTTAATGAAGGTTTTGGAAATGGTTAGGTTTCATATTTAGGTATTTCCGAAAGATATTTAAGGTTATATTAAATTTAAGTGTTGTTTTTAAATTAGTTTACGGACTTTTGAAGTTAGAAATGTTTAAATTGGTTTAGGTTGTCTGTTAGATTATACACAATTTATCAGTTTGGATATTTGGAAGTTGTTATAGGTCATTAGGGTGTTTTAAGTGTGTATTATCAAATTTGTGTGGAGGATTCAGGTTTTGAGGTTCTTCAATGGATACTTATATTAGAATTTGTAGAGCATTTCAGTTTTAAGTTTTTTAAAGATGTTTGGGTTGTGAACAGATCTCGCTACATATTTCAACGCCTTGAAATAAAATGGTGGCGAAGGGGTGAAAGAGGGTGAAGTTTTGTAAGGGTGGATTCTTAAAAGTTTTTTTACCTAAAAGACTTCGCACAATTAGAAATAGTTTTAAGAAGTTTGCTAAGGTTTGTAGAATTTAATTATCAAATAGTTTCAAATACATTTACAGCTTCTTAGAAGTGAAATTAGAGAAATACATGTATTTCGATGTCTTCCAGTTTTCTAAAAATGTACCTTCTTAAAGTAGGATTTAGGATTAAACTTGATGTTGGACACTGGAACGATTAAAATATATGTTCCATGTGCTTTTAAGGGGGTAAAGCCGCCTGCAAAAACGAAATCTTTCCTGCGTCTCTCATACAGCTCTAACCTTCTCAAAATAGGATTAAAATAAAGCCTCTGGCGAGTGAATTGAAAGAAAAATAAATCTTGTATCTCTGTAAATGGAAACTGCATAATATTTTTAGATATTTCATTTAAAAGATTGTAATTAATTAGAGGTTTTATTTAAACAAGATTAAATGACCAAAACGAAGCAAACACCTCAAAGGTGTGCGGTTTTTTTTGTTTGGTTGCGGCGTCCATTCGTAAATATAGAATTCGCTGGACAATTTCAGTTTTGATGCGCGACAGAGGCGGTTTTAATTAAATCATCTTTCACGTTCCGTAAGTCCGCGTTTTTGTGGCTTTCATTGGTTTTTGAAAAGGTTTTAAAGTTGAAAAACGGGTGTCAACGTAAACATTAATTTAATGAGCGACAAGAAGTGAAATGAAAAGCAAGCATTACGGCCGGCTTGTCAAGCAGTCGAGCATTGCGGTACTGATTAAATTTTTTGCCAGAATTGAATTTGGCTGTTTGTTTTTTGTCCGGGCCATCGCCATTCATCATCGGAACTCGGCTCTCGCTTTTTTCCGACCGTGGGTGATTAATCTGTCTCCGTCCGGCCACTTTGACCTGTCAGCCAACCGCTCTTGTGCCCCGCTACAAATGAACTAGCGACGTCTTAAGTACATTAAATATCCGTAAGAGTTTCGGGGGTTTACCCTTTTCATAAAGGGACGCGTGACAAATTTCCGACGTCTTCGCGCAAAAACGCGAGCGATGTCTGAAACGCGGCCAACTTAATGGGACAATTTCTAAAAATGCCCGAATAAAGTTTTCAATTTTCCGGAGCGCGCGATAATCCGGGTTTCATCCGGTCCGAGTCCGGAGGATAATATTACTGACGTTGTCTAATGATACAAAATGCAAAGTTCGCTTTCGTGGGCCTTTGGTCGTTTTATCTGCAGAGCATTCCTGTTATCATTTTTTTCTGTATTCGATCATAAAGCTATTAACGAATATATTCACAATTCCTATAAACATTGGAAATTTATATGCCACATTTTTCTAAACAATTTTAATTAGTGAATCTGAACATAAACTAAACAAATGTACCTAATCACGGGCACGACCTCTTCAAGCGGCGACATCACCTTGCGTTCTGTTTCATATCGTCAATGAAATATTGTTTTTATAATTAAGAACAAATAACCCGAAGACAAACTTCATTAACTTTAATTTTGAGCTTGCAATTTCAATGCAATTCGAATAAATTTAAATTTAAAATAAACATTTTTTAATGTACATCATTGTTGTTGTTCGACGCTGAAGGCACGGGGGCTTATTCTACCTTGGCTAAACTAAATGTAACTTAAACTATCTATAACTAAGAAAAAGTGGTATTGCTGAGGGTCGGTATCGAACCCACGCCCGAGCGTCCCACATTTCTCTGTGGCCACTAGGATACCCAGGTCCCTTAGCCTCCATCCTTACGAAAAGTGCCATAAATATAATAACAGTTACATTCTATTTCTGTTCCAGTAGCTACAGCTTTACCAGCCTCTAAAGAAATGTATTACCATGTTTAAATAATGTTGAAAAAGGGACAAATTGTCAACACTTCTTGGGCGAGAGGTGTCAAGCTAACTGTCTCTGTGTACTACAGAAAATGCTGGACGCGTCAAGTAACTCACATTCGGATGCAGTTAATTTACTATTTTTTTAAAATAAGCTACAATACAAAACGTGGAGTGTAGCCGAAGGGTTCAGCTAGGTTATACTGATTTGTTGGCGAATTTTAAATATGCATGAACATTTTAAATTTCACCAAAATTTTAGTTTCCAGTTTTGGTATCACGCGACTAAACTAAATTGAAAAAAAAATCCTAGAATGCCTCAGAAACGATTTACGTTAATAAATAAGAAACTCCTTTATAGGTATTTCGGAGGTCTACAACACCACAAAACGAGTTTAGCCAAGTTAATAGGACGATTTCTAAAAATGCCCGAATAAAGTTTTCAATTTTCCGGGGCCCGCGATAATCCGGGTTCCTTCCGGTGGCGGGTCCGAGTCCGGAGGATAATATTATTGACTCTTTCTAATGACACAAAATGCAAAGTTCTCTTTGGAGGGCCTTTAGTCGCTTTATCTGCAGAGCATTCCCGTTATCCTTGATCTGTATTCGCCCTGGAGCGATCTGTAATTTCCAAAGGACGGAAGTGGGCGACCCTTCGCCTCGCTTCCTGTTTGCTGCTGGTGTACCCTAATAGACTGCTGGTTTCGAAATGAACTTCTCTCGTGCCTCGTGTAAACCCAACTTTAAAACGATAGGCCCGAAATTGCAAAATACCCGCTACCCTGATTAACATGCTACAGTTTTATGTATAATGTGAACTTCGTAAACTTTGGCTATCTTCCCTGCTACACATGCTTGAAATCTGCTAACCCCACTATTATTGCGTACTACCTCTGCAGGGCTGGATTAAAATTGCTGACCAGGAAGTATAATTTCAAGTAGAAATCCTATAGAAGTTCCCACTATTCAACGGCTTATTAAGAGAAGACTGCGTTTATATTGAATTATTTACCAATGTATAGAGTCGCATACTATGCGACATTACAACTGAGGTACACATTAGTTGTAACAGGGAGTATAAGTTAAGTGTACGCCACATAACCATATGAAAAATATTCTCATTTTACTAGCTCTACCCGTACCCTATTCAGCGTGTGCAAGCCTCGTTGCCACCAGATTCCCCTCAACGTTTTGATTTCTGGCAGTCACTCAAATCCCAAACTTTTTGGCTGAAATACAGATGAAGCTAATTTTTTTAGGGATCGACTTTTTAATTTAATAATAACAATCACTTATGAACTGAAGAATATCCGCATTCCATAATGAAAAGCCAATTCCAGCTTCAGTTTCTTTCTGAATGTATGGGTTGGTATTATTGAACAAAATCTGACTGGGCCATATTCCTTACCTGAACCCCTACACGGAGCTTCTTATTGAAATTTTCTTGGAAGAAGGCTACCTGTGATACTGGAAGATATACAAAATTCCAATTGTGGACGTAAATAATTTGCGGAACAGAATTGTCGGCTCTTTTAATTCTATCAAGAATACGAGGGCAGCCTTTTAAGTTGTTACAAACCACCACTAGGTGGCTATTGAGATTTTCTGAAAAAATGGAACTTTCACATGAAAGTTTTCGTTGAATGACAGAGGAACTGCAAAATCCGTATACAGGTGACGAAACTTGGATGTATTCGTATGAACCGGAAACTAAGCAACAATCCACTGTTTGGGTGTTCCAAGATGAACCGAATCCCACAAAAGTTGTTAGTTCACGAAGCACGTCTAAGAAAATGACCGCTTGTTTCTTCGGTTGTACTGGACTTGTAACCGTTTCTTTAGAGGATCAACGAACAGTTAACGCTGAATGATATACAACAATTTGTTTGCCAGAAGTCACCGATGCAATCAGGAAAACCAACCGAAAACGTCGCATCATTCTTCACCATGACAATGCCAGCTCTCACACAGCACGTCAAACAATTGAGTATTTGAAGGAGAAAAACATGGAATTAATCTTATTGTCCGTATTCGCCTGATTTATCGGCTAACGACTTCTTTGTGTTCCCGAATGTCGAACAGAAAACGCGTGGATAGCGATTTTCATCACCTCAAGAAGTTGTTGCAGCCTTTAAAAACCATGTTTTTGAGATACCAATTTCAGAGTGGAAAAAATGTTTCGAGAATTGGTTTAAACGTATGCAAAAGTGTATAAATCTTCAACACGAGTATTTTGAAGAGCAACAAAACAGTTTGTTCCACAAATTTTTTTTTCTTTCCTGGTTTTTGAAAAAACTTAGAGGAATTCCGTTTGCGACGAGCGAGTGAACAGACGTGCTTTTGTGCTCTCTCGGGCAAAATTACTTAGCGAGACGTGCTTAAGAATTATTTCTGTGTGGAAATTACTAAGTGAGTGAAGTGAGGGCGTATGAACAATCAAGCGAACCTGCGGCCACCTGCTCTATCGGCTGACCGATCAAAGGTGAAAGGTTATCGGTCAACAAGAAAACAGCGGAAAAAACAGCAAGAACGAGGGAGAGAAGTAGAGAAAAGCTAAGTGATCAAGTAGTCTAGTATCGTAGTCCAGGCGGATCTAATATATATTAGCACGGGGTAGGAACATATAGGTGGATAAGCGGGACAGGAAAATCACAACGGGGGATCTTGTAACAAGTGCAAGTTTAGTACAAGGGCATAAGCTTCAGGGACGGTGCTTGGAAATAGAACAGGGATAGACAGCAGGTAGAAACCCTTGCGGGACGGAAATAGAAAGCGGGCAGACAAATAAGCTTTCTCAACTAACAACCGAATTCCTGGAATAAGACCATAAATTTCAATTGAGGATAATACTATCCGACTAGGGCCAAATTCCCAAAAAAAGTAAGGGCTACTTTCAATAAATAAGTCGATTTTGAACGCATGCAGGATAGTAAAATTTTCTACTGTATTTCATTGTAAATCAGACACTGTCTAAAAATTCGCAATGTTGTGTAGTTAATAAGCAGAAAAGTACTAAATACGTCGATTTTGAACTCATGCAATTAAGTAAAATTTAATTGTTGGATTTTCATTGCGTGTAAATCTACTGCATTTCATTGTGATTCAGATAGTGTTATAAATGCGCACTGTGTTAGGCAATTGTAACCTCTTAACGTAATAAATGAATTGTAAACGTTATTCTCATTTAATAAAATTTTATTTATTCAATCGTTTTTTATTTTATTTATTGTAGTTTATTTTATATTAATGTTAATTAAATTCAGGGACCGCAAATTAGGTAGGTCCGATATCTAACATTACGGGGTGCGGTCAAGCAGAACCAGTAATATTAGAAGGCAGGAAGATACACACGGAAGACTACATAACAGTAAACCCACGGCAATTATTAAAAGCAGGAAACACAATACCGGCCATGGAACAGGAAATAGTATTTACGGACATACACAAACTGACGGTGCGGAAAATTCCAGAAGATGGAAACTGTTTATTCACCTCGATAGCAGATCAAAACACAAGGGACACAGCACGGCGGGAACAGCTCAAACAGGAAGCTTTCAATTTAAGAAAAAAACATCGTGTCATACTCAAAGAAAATCTACAAAATTTCCAATTGCAACTGAAGGAAAATGTAAGAAATCTGACTCCGCGCTACAATCATCTGGCACATGCCTACGGTCCAGTACTACAAATAGAAGCCTACTTAGAAGACCTAGGGGAAGAGGGCTTTTGGGAAGGAGGCGAATCAATAGCAGCAGCAGCAGAGACACTAAAGGCGGCAATAGAAATACACTACAATACAAACCTCCACACACACTCCAGTAGAAGAAAAGAAGGTCGGAGGACCATGATACACGTGGAATACATCATTGGAGAGGGACATCCAAAACACCGGCATACCCAAACAGACATGGGAGGAATGGGCACGAAGAAAAGAGGATATCCGAAGAGAGATAAGAAGAGTATACGCACTGATTGAAGAATCCGAACAAGAATCGACTGAAGAAGAACATAATAACAAAGAAGAAGAAGCAGTAAGAGGGTGAGCAAGAGGAAAACAAAGGAGAAGGAACGAAACAAGTACCAGTGGGAAAAAAACGATGGACTCCTAGCCGACAACTGCAGAGGGGAAGGATGGAAAAGATGAATCGAGAGACGACATTAAAATTAAGTGAAAATAGTACGATTTTGGGGTTAATATTAAGTTATTAGTTATTAGGAAACTAAGAGACGTGCAATCAGTACCTTAGAATAATAGATAGATGTGAAATAAGAACACTGTGAAACTTTGATACCAAAGTTTATTAGGGTCAAATGCATAATCGCATAACGGTCCCGGTTACGTACTCAAAATCTCATTGATGCGTAGCTTACTAATTACCCGGTGTTGCAGCAGCGGCGCCTTGCGGTATACATTGCAGGCATGCCAATGCGGTGCAACACCCCACCCGATCCCACCCTATCCCATAAATTCCTTCCCACCTACTGGCATGGGGTGGGCCTGGCGTAATCCAGGAGTGACCCTCGAGTCAGCTCCATGTCAGATGATGATGATGATGATAGTTTTTGTAAAAACTTAGAAGGCTGCCCTCGCACACCCGGGCTATCCAAACGTTTACGGTAATCAATGACACGAAGAATGAAAGCAGGTGTACTATCACAAGGAGGACACTTTGAACAATATATTGAATACCAATATACATATTATGTATTGCTGTTTTGATTTATTATAAGTGAATTAATTATTTTCTGAAAATATTCAACACCCCCTATGCCGAAATTGAGAATTTTGAGGGAATTTTAAATTTTTAATTGTTGTCTTAAAATCGGCGAAAAACTCACACTCTAAAGTTTGCTACATAACTTAAGAAACACCCTGCATACCTGTGAGAAAGACAATTAGAAAGCATTAAACATCCGTCGTAGTTTGAAAATTTACAAGGCCAAATCAAGAGTATTACCACTAAGCTATTGCGATAACACGGATTGGTTGCCGCAAGAACGTACGTCAACATACGGAAATTTGCTAATTAAATTACAATATGAAACCTTGTGTGTTATTTATTTTCAAATAAATTCTTATTAGACGACATTATATTTATTTATGCAAGGAAAATTTATCCAAACACATAATATACAACTTTTTCTTTTCTATGTTAAACACATTCAAGTATTTAATAAGGCTAGACTGCGATGGAAAAAAGCACCGGTAAACCTATAGAAAGAAAGCCGCACGGATCCTAATACAAAAAGTGTCAAAAACAAACTTGTTATGTGAAACCTATGGCAGAAACAGCCACAAATCGGAGAAAATTTATATACAGAATGACCTAACTGTGATGGATCTACTGAAATTAGGCCAAACCGGTAAGTGGCATTTTTGAAAAAAAAAACACAAAAAATTGTAACCACATTCATTAAATATAACAACAATGACTGTTTGAAGTTAAAGCTTGAAGTATTTTGGATGTTTATCTCTTGATCTATGATTCTCTTGAAATTTATAACAGTTAAATTGATTATTGCTATTTAATTAATTGTGGCTCTATCTTTAACGCCCTGTTATAATTAACGTACGGGTTATGTTCTCAAATTCCTTTTTGCGTTGCTTATTTTCCAGTAATTTTTTCTACGTTTGCTTATTTGCCAGCTATTTTATTTACGAGATTCGTGAAATCCAACCTCGGGTTTTCCACATAAACAAAACACACTGAGACTAACAAAAAACAGAAAAGGATTGTCTTAATTTAATTCAGGCCATTCCAACCTTTATTACGATTATTTTGTAGTTATCAAATAAGTTGAGTCAAAGCTTAATTTAATATTTCACTTTAATTCCAAATTAAGTTATGGTAGTGCATTTCTTTCTACATTTAATACCTACAATATTTATTAAAATTCGTATTTCAGTTGTGAAAATTCCCAGCTTGGTGGTAATAATTCCATGAAACTTGGTTTGTTAGTTGTTTGAATTGATTACTGTTAGGGAGATTATTTTAGTACTGTTCATGAGAATTCATACCTTTTTCAAGAGGCAACACAATTTTAAGGGTCTGTGATCGCACAAAAGGCAATTGCTAGCAATAGAAACGTAAGCAAACACACAAATAATAAACTTAAAAAATGTAGTCAATAAATATTCAATGCAAAACGCAATTATAGGTTATGCTATAAACATAAATAAAATAACTGCAATATTCTGGCTCCCGCAAAAAACAACTATTACAGTCATATTTTTAAAATTGTTTTATTGGTTATTGGTTTATGTAGGTCATATGAGCCTCACATTACAGCGACAAAAAATATTAGGTTTGAAAGAATGTTGCTTTATTTGTATCCGTAAAAAGAAAATTGCCTTTCATATGAAAAAAATATTACAATATATGTTGAAACAACACAAAGGGAACACTTCAAACATAAACTTTAAAAGAATTCTTGTCTCAGTGTTTATAAGATACCTTTTGGTAACTGCTGTATAACTTTAAAATTCTTGCGCTGGTTAACTGGTTAAAAGGTGATGCAACAAAGAAATGAATTAAATGTTATCAAATTATCTAAGTTTCTTCTTATAAAACGTTAAAACATAATTAAATGACAAAGCTACATGAAATAAACAGTAAGGTCTAATTTAACAAAGCACTTTCAAACGGATCCAACTTTTCACATAGAAGCACTTGCTTAATTTCTTCTGGTGTTGCTAAAATTCACTAGATGAAATTAGGATGACATTCTTGCACCCTGTCAATCTTGATTTTCCAAACGAAAGTCCATCACTTGTTGCTTTTTTATAAGTTCTTCGCAGAAGAACTTTGGACTGAGTATCTTCGTATTCGTAAAATTGTTTCGCAAGGTAATTAACCCAAATATTATTCAACTTGCTTCACTTTTCAGATTGTTGTTGATTCGATGTTACTTATTTGTTTTAATTGATTTTAAATTAAATTCGATTGCAGTTCTAGAATATCTACCTTGAAGTTTGTTGGCGTTCTAAACGTCAAACGTAGATACAAACAAAACACTTCGAAAAACAACTGAAGTCTACTGACGCTAGTTTGATATTCCGCCCCAGATTCTTGATTTTCGGTTAATTTACCGACTTTTATCCATTTTTCAGGCAGATAAGTAACAAATAACGCTTACTTGAACCATATCACTTAATAACATAGTTTTATTTAAACATGATATAATAAACACATAAAATTACAATTTTAATTGACTCGCCAGACGAGCATCTGTTCACGTTGAGGTTTTCACCGCAACTCCCCGTGGTTTTTTTCAACAAGTAACCATGGCAATGTCATAATACAAACACAAAATGAGTACATTTTACAAAAAACATTTGACTTCCTCAACCAAATGCAATTAACACAAATTAACCAAATTTTAATATTTAAATAACTTTTTGAAGATATCATTTACATCAAAACTGAAATTATAGCCATATTCCTTATTTAAAAGGGAATGTTTTGTCACTTCACACGGCCCATCAATTATTTTTTTGTAAAATTCCTGTTATTTTTAAACATAAATCATCTTACATGAATACCATTACAACTACTGATCATCAAAATCA
Organism: Limonius californicus; assembly: GCA_014611495.1. Classification (NCBI taxonomy): domain Eukaryota; kingdom Metazoa; phylum Arthropoda; class Insecta; order Coleoptera; family Elateridae; genus Limonius; species Limonius californicus. Next base: position 32,023 of record JABXWE010006875.1, read on the forward strand.
TGTTAAAATGTTTTTCACACCTATACCCAAATATGAGGAAAGCGAAGAAATTTACCCAGAAAATAACGAAGACCAAGTGGAAGCGATAAAAGAAGTAGAAGTTATCGGGACAATAAAGAAAGTAAAAATAGGAAAAGCAGCAAGACATGACCAAATCACTCCGAGCATGATAAAGAACTTTGGAGGAAAAGGAATAGAGGCGCTGACAAGGATATTTAGTATGGCATGGGATAAAGGAGAAGTACCCGAAGACTGGAAAGTGGGTATAATAGTACCAATTTTCAAGAAGGGCGATTCAAGGGACTGTGGAAACTACAGGGGCGTAACCCTATTAAGCGTAATAGCAAAAATGTATAAGAGAGTATTGGAAAAGAAACTCAGAGAGACAATTGAACAACAACTAGAGAACTCACAAAGTGGAATCAGGAAGGGAAGAAGCACCCAGGATCACATATTTACCATTAAACAACTAATAGAAAAAACTAACAAAAATAGAGAAGTGTATATGCCCATCCTGGACTTAGAAAAAGCGTTCGACAGGATACCAAGGAAAATAATATTGGATAATTTGAAGAGAAGGCAGGTGGAGAAAAAACTGAGAAGAGGAATAGAAAGTTTATACAGAAACAACAACAACTATGTAAGTACAAATAATTTACAATCAAAGGAGTTCCCAGTAGAAGAGGGTCTAAAGCAAGGGGGTATATTAAGTCCCACACTATTTACAATCATCATGGACGATATTACGAAAGAACTAAAAGGAAAAGTGCACAAATAAACGTAGGTTATAGAAAACTACGGCCAGTAAAGCTAGAGGAATGTGCATTCGCGGACTATCTAATGGTATTTGCGGAAGGGGAAGAACAACTAAAAGAAAATCTAACAAGATTAGTACAGGGATAGTCTAAAAGAAACACCAAAGTCAATATAAAGAAAACGAAGATAATAGTGATCGGAAACGGAAACAAAAATTACAAACTGGAACAGGTCGATAGTTTTAAATATCTAGGGGTGATAATACAAGGAAATTGGAAAATGGAACAAGTAAAGGAAAGAATCAACAGTGCCGCAAAAACGTACCGTGCTCTCAATAAACATTTATAGATAACAAAGAAATAAGTAAGAAAACAAAAATGACAATATGTAAAACAATCTATAGGCCAATACTACTTTATGGATGCGAAAGTTGGGTACTAAACAATAGTTTGAAAAGCAACGTCCAGGCAATGGAGATGAAATACCTACGACGGTTCAAAGTAGTAACACGAAGCGACAAAATACGGAACGAGAAAATAAGAGAAGAGTTGGATGTGGAACACATAACAACAAGAATTGAGCAGCAGCAGCTTGGGTGGTTTGGGCATCTTATAAGACAAAGTGAAGAAAGACAAGTGAGATGAGTGTGGGAAGCAAAAGCGCAAGGGAAGAAAGGCAGAGGGAGACCAAGGAAAACATGGGACGGAACAGTGGCGGAAGCACTGAAGAAGAGAAAAGTGGAATGGAAAGAGGCCACAAGGATCGCAAAGGATCAAAGACAATGGAAGAGACTTATTTACAGTACAGATAATAAAGACTTAAGAGACAGCAAAGAAATTATACACCTTCACACCTAACCGATAGAGAAGGTTTCTGATTATATATATTGCTATGGTTATTCGCCCTTTAATAATTATAATTATCGCCCCACGTTCGTAAGTGGGACGTTCTTACACCTACTCCGATTTGTATTTGTTTGGCCCACTAAAAGAATTTTTATACATGCAACCCAAAGATGTCTTCTAGGAAGGTATTAGAAAGCTTCTAGATCGATGGCGCAATGGCAGGGACTGTATCGAAAAATAATATAGTTTTCCACTTTGTAATATTGTAATACTTTTTTCTAAATATTCCTGTTTAATTTTGAACACTCCTCGTATTAACTTCAGATAGTCAATTCTTCTTCGAGTGCTTTATCTTTTAGGAGGCACCACAGACATAGAGGACCTAACCATGGGAAGTGAAATCACTTCTACTCCAGAGAAGATTTACTAGGTAGAGTACCTCGCTGGTATGCCATTGCCTTGCGATGGAGAACGGCCGTTAATAATCCGATTTTCCACTATTGGGATTTGAACCCAGGACCTTCAGGGTAGAAGTGTAACGCGTTAACCTCTAGCCCACGGCCGCCTCAGATCAGTAGATAGCTAGTCAGTACCTTACATTAAATGTAAACTAAAAACTTCCAAATTTTAGAATAAAATAGAGGTGTTGTGTTCCGAATAATGTTCACACCATAGCAACAAATTTTTTTAACAATTTGTCGAAACATGTAAATATCGTGTAAACTCCCATAACCTATATTACTTCAATCCTCCACTAATGAAGAATTGAAAATATAATGTGATCCCATTCAAGCTCATTCAACATCTTAAGAGGATTTCTGTCTATTGTGCACTTGTGCAAGCGAGAAATTGAAAGTTCCCAGCTCGTCGAACGGGAATGGAAGACACCGGAACAATATTCAAATGAAAATGGCGTGGATGCGGCGAGAGAGCGAATCTATCAGAACGGCTAATTAATGCCCTAAGTGGGGTATTCATTAATTCGGAACAACTGTTGCGGTCGAGATTGACTGCAGGTTTCCTCGCGGCCCCTTCGTGACCCCTTCAAAACTTGCACGAGCCCTTTGCAGCGTCACGCGTTCCTCTTCCTTCTAAGGTTAAGTCGGTGATTATTTCATTAAGCTCTCTCGGTCGGTTTTGCTGCCGCCTAAAAATGGTTTTGTTGCTTTAATATGATCAAATCTGCGCGATAGAAGAGCGAAAACGTGTTGCTAAATCGAATCACTGCTCGCCTAATTGGGTTACAATAAAACACACAATTAAACGGAATTATGTGTTTTAGCGAGCAAAGAAACAAAAGGAAACGGAAGGAAGTTTTAATCCGGGATTTAGCGTTTAAGAAAATTCATAACTGTTCGGGTAATGGAATTTTTAAGCCCAACTAGAGGAGAAACTTTTCCATAAAAAATGTATCAGCGAAACGTTTCCGCGTTAGGGTGGTCTTAGTTCCGTGAATATTTTATAGTTGCGTATAAAATATTTCCGTTAATGTTATCTCTTGTTCTCTGGCACGCCATTTAGTCCCACATAAATTCGGGAACGGAGGTAGCTTAGAATATACTCGGCGGCACTAAACTGCAATAATAAACCGAACACATCGCGGCATATTCTAAAATCACGAGCGCGACCCCCTAATGCCATGTTCTACTAGACTATCGCTCTTCGTTATCCCTTTCCCTTTTTCATCTCCTGCGAGTTCCCAGACATCTTTTTATGCGCTTTATTGGTGTTATTGATTGTAACAAATCCAGTTTTTCCTTCGAAGAAAATTGGATTCATTCCTGGGCAACCGGAAAATAAAATGACGAACAAAGGGATATCCCTGCAGATTAGGAAAAGAATAACCTAAAAATGTGCAACAAACTTTGTAGAACGAAAAGCAAGTAACTTATAAAACATTGACAGATAAGTTCAATCGCGAAAAAATAGAACCAAATGAAGTTCAGCACAAGAAAAATTAAGACATAAATAATAGGAAACGATGGGAAAGCTTCGAAAAGGTACAAAATAAGAAGGACGAAGAGCAAGAGAATCGAAAAATCATAATATAAGAATTTTAAACCTGAATTTGTAGATTACACTGTTAACAAACGTTTTGTTACATGGAAATTTTTAGGTGTTTCTGATGTGTTTCGGCACCCTAAAAACGATTTTTTAACAAAATTTGCCTATCACCCACGAATTTTTAGTAACAAGCATTTACATCTTGATGCATATTGCGCCACTTTGTGTAATGTATCAGCAGTGACGAATATATAGTGTTAAGACAAGTTCATTCCCGTCTATTACATGCAAGAAACACACACTAAATTAGTAAGCATTTACCGGCGTATGAAGTTACTGCATTGTCGTGCCGCGAAACGTCGTTACTGACGTGTTTATGATCTACATACTTGATTTATGTTTATTAATGTATTGTGATTGACTGTGAATTAACAAGTAAGTACAATGCCTAGGCAGTGTGTAAATAATATCAACAGTTTTTGTTATGTGTGTGGGGAACTAACTTTTAAATCGCAAAAATATACTTTCACCCCACTTGTACGAAGAGCTTACGTACTTCATTTCGGAGCTAAAGTAGGAGATCAAGATAAGTCACGGGCTCCTCACATATGTTGTAAGACTTGTGTAACATTGTTAACAGGTTGGTTGAAAGGTACAAAACGTAAAATGCGCTTTGCAGTACCAATGGTGTGGAAAGATCCGAAAGACCATGCCACAGATTATTACTAACATACTGGGCATCGGACCGAAGTCCAAGCATACTGTGCAGTATCCCAATTTACCATCAGCATTACGGCCCGTCGAACATAGTGAAGATTTACCTATCCCAAATCCACCAGAATCTTGGAGTTTGAACGAAGAAGACCCCGAAAGCACCGGTGTTCCAACTGATGATGCGCAATTCGCACAGGAAATCGACAAGGATCCACTATTTCAAGCATCAGGATGTTCAACAGAACCACATCTGATTTCACAGGCTGAACGGAATGATTTAGTTCGAGATTTAAAACTAGCAAAATCACAGTCAGAACTTCTAGCATCGAATCTTCTCGAAGGTGACGTACACATAACTCACTTGCGAAGACGTCAAAAAGGACTTAGTAGGTAGGTAAATATGAAACAGGAATTTTTGTATAGAAAAAACACGTTTATTGTATGAAAATGAAACAAAATATTTTATTCGAAGTATTGCCCATCGCTAGCTATAAATTTTTCCCATCTCCCTGACAATTTGTGGATGCCACGCCAAAAAAACTGTTGCTCTTTTGAGGCAAACCAATCAAAGAGCCATTTTCGTAAGAAGTGAAGCGCTGCTCAGCAAGTGCGTGTCCCATCGATGCAAATAAGTAGTAATCGGACGGAGCCAAGTCTGTTAAGTAAGCCGCATGCGAAAGTATTTCCCAACTAAACACCTCAATCGTTTCCTTGACCGGTTTTGCTGTGTGGGATGGTGCATTCTCATCAAAGAAAATCACTTTGTGTTGCCTTTTTTGATATTCTGGTCGGTTTTCGCGCAAAACTTGATTTAAATCGATCATTTGTTGTCGGTAGCGTTCAGTATTAACGGTTTCATCAGGTTTTAGCAGCTCATAATGGATCACACCCTTCTGAACCTACCAAACAGAGAGCATTGTCTTCCGTCCATAGCGATTTGGCTTTGCAGTCGATGTCGATGGTTCGCCAAGAGTTACCCATCAT
>JABXWE010006876.1:0-19353 GCA_014611495.1 Limonius californicus
ACAATTGTTAGAAAATTTAAATCATAAAATAAGAACTAAAAGTAATCACGTTTTAACCGAAGAAATGAAATTAAATATGTTTACAAAAATTATAATTAAAAAAAAATCTGTGACGGCCGGGAGTCGAACTCGGTTCAACTGCTTGGAAGGCAGCGACGATAACCACTACACTATCTTAGCGCTCATACATTTTTGTTGTACGAAGAAAATAGAATGTTCACGGACCTTACACGAGCAATAATCCTGTCGATTTTTGTAATTTACAAATAAGTATAATCATTTGCGTCCTATATACAGGGTGAAATACTTATTTAATATAAACACTGTATCAAAATAACCATCATACTCAAATAATTCACAACTGGTGACGTTTACTCCTGCTTTTTAGTTGTCGGTATAGTTGGTTGCCTACACAATAGGCGAATTTGACGCGTTTCTTTTAAAAGTATACATAGGCAATGTATACTAAAAAGAAAAATTCCCTGTATATACAGGGTGTATCAGAAATAGGTACAAATAGTTAAACCAGTAATAGATTGGCTCAAATAAAATACAATAGTACTTTTCATTTCAAAAGTTTATTTTTTTGAATTAAAAAATAAAATAAAATTTTGTTTGAGAACTGCTGATGATACATAGAAAATGCATTTAAGCTGTAGAAGGTTATTACCTAATTGTAAAATTAATCCAAAGTGGCAAACACGTAACAACTTGTCTAGCTTGTGATAAACTACGGAATTGGGAGGGGTCAAGGTTTAATTGAAGCAGTTGGACATTTTTGTAATTAGAAGGCATTTAAGAATTTCATTTACCGCTAAATTAAATTTTTGCGATTTCACTTTATCATGGGGTATAAAAATTATAAACAAGTGCTGCTTCATGCAAAAAAAACTCCAAACGCATAAAGCATTTATAAAGTACTAATTTATTTCAGAATACCCATCATTTATTTAAATCAATTTTAACGTAACTGATAAAAACATAAAAAACAGTTTACCTCAAAAGTGAAAAGTGGATCACAATAAATGTTCAAAATGACGACCACCACTGAGAACACAAGCTTCCGCACGTCGAAGCATTGAATTACGCATCCTTGCGAAAACGGTAGGATCTTGCCGAATCTTATCGGCAGCGTCTTCAATGCGTACCGTTAATTCCCCAACTGTGTTCACTGGCGTAGAATAAACCAACTGTTTCATGTATCCCCACAAAAAGCAATCACAGCTATTTAAATCTGGTGAACGAGTTGGCCATGGAACTGGCCCGTTTCATCCAATCTACCTTTCAGGATAGTTATTATTTAACCATTCCCTTACATCCCTAACATAATGAGGCGGAGCGCAATCAAGCAAAATCCACATGTTACATCGTATCTCTAAAGATACGCTTTCAAGCAATTCTGGTAGGACTTCGTTGAGAAAGTGTAAATACAGAGTTTCATTTAAACGAGCAGGTAAAATGTACGGCCCAATAAGGTGATCACCTACAATGCCTGCCCATACATTTAGGGACAACCGTTGTTGGACACTGTGTTCCACTATTTCGGGTGGATTCTCATCTGACCAAATGTGGGTATTATGGACATTAAATACCCCTTCTTGCGTAAGTCCTACCTCATCAGTAGATAACAAATTGAACAGAAAATTTGGTTGGTTGTTGCACTTTTGAAAAAGCCATTCACAAAAATCGTGCCTAAGTACATAATCCGCTGGTTGCAAACCTTGAACGCGTTGAACGTGGTACAGTGGAACAGTGGAATGGGAAACGCCAGTTTGTAACGCAAGTCTTCTAGTGCTAACACTAGGACCTTCCTCCGCTAATTCCAAGACATGCTGTTCTGCATTAACAACCCTTTCTGCTCTTGGACGACCGCGATGATGATTTTGTGGTTGATACGTGCCATAATCCCGTAAATGTTAAACTGTTCTAGTAAATGTACGGCTGTTTGGAATGCGGCGCTGAGGATATCGCTCTAACTACATTTACCTTGCCCTTAGAGTGTTTCCTTGAGCTTCACCGTAAATAAGAACATCAGTAAGTTCAAAGTTCGTAAAATTTTCCAGTTTGGTAGAGATACTGCTTGCCAGCTTCAACAACAGACTGAATGGAAATTACTAACCTACCTAATAGTATTGGTTTGTGGCAGGTGATAAGAAATTTTGTTACACTTCTACTTACTCTCGTTTGCATAACATGTCTTTGAACTCAAATTTTTGTTATTATCCTGCGGTACTCAAACAATTTTGGGTCAAATTTTCAATTATTATTTTCTCATATCTTAAGGGTCCCATTGCCAAAGAAATATTTTTTCTAGTTTGTATATAGTGTAATCTACCATCGGATTTAATATTTGTACCTATTTGTGATACACCCTGTATATTGATCTACATATGAGCACGCTCTTTGCAAGTTTTCATTTTTTTCTGTGCACCATTCGCTAACCTCTCTATTTTGTTCTTTATAATGTCATAGATCTGTTTCCGATTTTGTACTTAACCATCTGTGATATAGTTCTTTCTTCTTCGTTTTTTATTTTCTTGTATTTTCTTTCATTTGCCATTTATATTTTTCCTCTTCCTCTTCTTTTCCTCCTAGTGCCTCCATAGCTGCTTCTTTTATATTATTTTTTACAGTTTGGTATGTATCCTTGACATTGTCGAGTGTGTATTGCTTTAATTTGTGATCTAATCTCCACTGGTATAAATTCCTTATCCTTTCATCTTGTGAATGATGTATATTTAATTTTCTCTGCTTTTCTAGTGTTTTAGTTACGTCGATAGTGTCGATAGGCGTATTTTTATTTGTGTCAGTTCCATACCATGGGAATTTAATTTTTGCCACGAGTAGCCTATGGTCACTGCCACACTCTGCTCCCCTTCTCACTCTAACGTCTCTTAATTTGATGGTGGTTTTTATTTTTATAATAACGTAATCTATTGTGGATTGCAAGTTCCTGGTTTCTTGTATCCATGTGTACTTACGGATTTGTTTATGACGGTAGAATCAATGTATAATGCTGAGGTAATGTAGTTGGCACATTTCTATAATTCTTTCTCCATTATCATTGAGCTCTTCTTCTCCGAATCTGCCCACGGCTTTGTCGTTTTCTCTTTTCCCTGTTCTTCCGTTTAAATCTCTTGCAATTATATCTCTTGAGATAATTTTACTTTCCTAATTTGTTCTTCTAGTGTTTCTATGAACCGTTCTTTCTCCGCTACCGTGCTATCTTCATTGGACCCATAGACTGCTAGAATTATTATGTCCCTACCATGAATGTTTATATTTAACTTTGGGTCCCTATGCAGCAATGCGTTTTATAAATTTATTTATATATTTTATAAGCTGTCAAATAATAACCGCAGAACTGCATATTGTTATGAAACATTGTACGACATTTTCTTGTTGAAAGGCGATTCCTTCATGTAGAATTTCTTTGAATTGTTAATAATTAGCAGATGTCTTTCGAAATTCCGCCTTATGGGAATCTATATTACCGAAAATGACAAGGCGTTGCGTTACATTTACATTATCAAAACTTGTTCACGCGCTACCTGACTCGTGTTTGTAAACACCCCCTATTTCTCTTTTTAAGGAAATATCGCTTCAGAAGGTTACCCTTAAACGTGAATGCGAATGTTGATATTTCGAAGGAAATGTATTTAAATAATAAATATACCATGTATTTTCTACGTTGTGCGGCTGTTTGATTTGGAGTTTCTTTGGTAAGCGGGTAATTAATTAACCTATCGGTTAATTTAAACATACATTTTCAGTTACTATGCTATATTGCAACCAAATTAGAAGTGTTGCTGCACGCCCCGAGCAAATATTTAGTACACTTAAATTCACCACAGACAAGATTGTGTATTTCTTCTTCTTGATTGGAACATCTGCAGTAATATTTAGCAACATTTTCTTTACTACCAGCAAGTTTTTAAAGTTCTTTGCGTATCTCAAATATCTTAACCAGGTAAGGTACGCAGTTTTGTAACTTGTATTTTAAGATTTGGTATGGGAACTCGTCCGCGAAAAACGTTTTCTCCAAGAAGTCGTCTTTAGCGATATTGAGGAACCATTGACAATATTCGACACGCTGAGGATATTCAGCTTCTTGTAATTATTGTACAGACTGCAAACGGTTGGGATACAAATGGATGCCTTTCTTTAATATTTTGTGGCAGGTGTTAACTGACAACTGAACTTGTTGAAACAATTTTATGTTTCTGTACAAAACCATTTTATTTGAATAGGTGAAATTAATGTTCTTTAAAGAAAGATTCTGTTTTAGTTAACATTATTAAAACATAAGCTGTACTTTACTTACATATTGCACTAACGAAATACAAACTGCACGCTAAGAATCCACAAATGGAACAACCGCAAAAAATGAGGTATGTTAAAGCAGCTAATGAGTGTTACGTTCATAATGAACTTTTTAGCGCTTCTTTGACGTTCAATTACAAAACAAAAACACGATACGAAAAGTAAAAACTACATATACAAAAAAATTAACACATCATATTTATTTCTGAAGTGAAAACTTTAATTTCAATATTCCACACGTGGTGGTAGCTCCGTTGGTAGAGCACTCGCTTTCTTAGTAAAACGTCAATTCTCGCTTGGGTTCGAAACCTAAGCAGTACTATGCGGATTTATAAAAATCTTCTCTGCAAACCAACACATACAATTTTCCAACCGTGGGATCTTAATGCTAAAGAACTTTCTCTAGAATTTCTGTCGTTCTGATTCGACGTTAAACTGTAGGTCCCCGTATTTCTACCTTAGCGCTTAGGAGAAACACGTGGCAGAGAAAAGGCCGATGCTCAGCAGTTGGACGAGAAGACTGTCAATGATGATGATGATGATTCCACAAAATAATTTTTTTTTGCTTTTCTGTTACCAAAATTCTCGATAATATTGTTGAATATTTTGTCTGTCAATTGCTGTTCTATCGACAGTATAGCAAGATCTTCCACAAGGTACTCTTTAAGTCATTCTTGATCAATTTTAATTTAGGAAAAATCCTCTGACAGCTTACAACAACAACAGCAATGGTGAGGTAAATTCGTATTAGTAGTACAGTACCTGGAACTGAGTTCCCAACATTGTATTTTTGAATAAACTGTTTATGGGGATCTTCCTTCAAAGTCTCTGTTCGTCTTGCGTAAGAGCAACAGCTATACAACTTTGAAGCTTTTTTCTCTCTTATTAATGCCATCGCAATCAGCTAACGTTAAAAAATACTGAGTTTTTGTTTGCAGTATAGAGAGTTTTATGTAAAACATCGTCCACAACTCAATAATGTACAATATAAGAGAAAAAGAAAACGTTTAATGCACAGAATTTGTTTTATTTAATCTAAAAGTTACACAAGACAGAAATTCAAAAAGCTCATATACAGTTCATTACATTAATATGATTTTCAAATGTTCCTTGTTCAACACCAACGATTAGATTGTTTTGGTGTTGACCAACCCAGCACAGGCCTTAACCAAAGCTAACCAAATATATTTTCGTATGTAATAACTAGAACATAATCAAATTTTTGTAGAAGTTTAACAACTAAAGGGAAATCAAACATTCTTTACTTTTCTTACAATTTCCATTTTACCCTTATCTTTGTAACTTATCTATTTCAGAAGAGCTCACTAGGTGTAAGGCATGACGAATATCTTTCTTGATACGCTTTGACCATGTCAATTCTATTAAAATGTGCCACTAATGTTGTTCTTCAATTATTATGCAAAGCAAGGGCTCTACTGTGAAACTAAGTATCAAAATCATCCATTAATAGTGTTGCAACAACAAGTAAAACCAGTTAAGCGTTAGCTCCCTGTTGTTTTAGTCCCAATAAAACAACAACGTAGTTTGTAACGCCCCCAACGAACTGAAATAGCATTGTTATATAGTGCGATCAGAAATGATCAAAGGATACGTAACCTCCAAGTTATTATCAACAATATGTTCCGATTTGTCCGTTTTCGGTCGCTTTATTAGACAAGACAATCAAATTACAAAGTTTTGTTTCGCATAAAAATAGCAACTGTAATTTAAGTTTAACATGATGTTCACCGTAAAACAAGAAAAATTTATTTTAGAAGCCTACTTTCCATCCAAAAACGTCACAAAAATGGTGTTTTGCAGTACTCCTATCGTTCTTGCTTCGATCCGTTCTAAGAGCAATTCTCCAACGAAACAGTTCGTTTCACAATTTTGAGTCAATACGTAGACCGTATTGTTCTACAGTACCACGAAGCAAACAGAGTTTGTAAAGGTAAGCCTAAAGAGAGAGCATCAGTATTTATGAAAGATACTGTATAGAATACTTAACATCCGATCGACGCTAATTCCAAGAAATCATTAAGATGTTAGTCTCGTCAAACGAGTTGTAAGCAAAATATTGTTTTCGTAACTGAGTTACTGAGCAGTTACATAGTAGATCTTTTATACAGTTCATATTAGAAGGCTTGCAAAATCTATACAAAGTGTCAGTTGTTCACGAGCTATTGCCAGCATATTTTGAAAAGCGTCGATAGTGTACATGATTTACTGACAGCCTCAACAATGATGACGTATTAGGTGTAATATTTTTTAGCGATGAATCTTAGTTCCAGCTTCGCGGCAACTCCCAAAACTATCGAACATATTCAACCGAAAATCCTGTTACATATCAGGAGATCCTGTTACATATCAGGAGATCCTGTTACATATCAGGAGATCTTATTACGTCTCCTTAAAATTGGAATTTGGATTGCAATGCCGAGAAGAAGATCAGTCAGGTCATTTTTTAACGAGAACTTCAATGCCAGAAATTATGAACAACTATTTTTAAGATTGTATCTCGAGCAACTCCACGATGATGGACTTAACTTAAGTTTTTCCAACAATACAGTGCAACAGCTCCCACAGCAGGTGTGTTCTCAGGAAACTTCTGATAACAAAATGATAAACAGAAATAGTTGGCCACCGCAATTTACAGACTTAACACCTTTCAAATGCTTTGTGTTTAAACATCTTGAAACTGTTGTATATACAAATCGTTTACACATAGTTGAGGAGTTTTCAGGTCAGACTGCAGCAGAATCGCTAGTTAGGAGAGGAGCCGAACTTCCTCTAATTGGTCCAGAGCAACGCCGAAAGACCTTAGGGAAACACATTACAATTACTGGAAAGCAATGCCTGAATTGAGGAAGTCCCGACTCTTTATACGAGACCCGTCCAGGAGAATCATAGAAGAAATCCTCAATCTCGACAGAAGTAAGTTAGAACAGTAAGATGAAGAAAGACCTCAATATAATGGGGTTAATACATAAACCTACGTGCAGGATGTGCGATACGGAGGATGAAACCTTAATCCGTTTATTCTGTCAATGCGAAGTACTGGCAAACAAAAAGGTTTAGGATGTTCAGAGTCCCATTTTGAACAGAGACGAACTCCCGGTTATCCCCCTTGGAGATTCTGGACTACGTGAAAGACGCACGGCGATTCGAGAGAGTGTAACGAGCATAGGGGCGCAACGGGTCTACTTAGTGGGGCAGTGTGTCTAGAACCACACCCATAAAGATAAATATCTCACAGACCCAGTTAGCGGCGCTGGTACAATATTTATTTATGCAAAAATGGAGGGTATTTTGGGGAACTATTGTAAGCAACTGTCTTATATACATTTTTTTAACATTAATTTAAATATTACTGCATGCTACTGGAATTAGTAAGAGGTCCATTAAGTAGTAAGCGGAGAAGAAAAAATCGGAATCAAGCGGCACCTTTAATCATTTTCGATCGCAGGCTACAAGTTAAATAAAACATTACCATTGAGGACTTACCGTGGAAATCAAAAGTCGATCGACTATAAATAATTCGCAGGCAGAAAATTTGAGAGACGTTAGGTATATACACTCTGCAAACGTGTGGACCTAAAATAACCCTTTTAGTAGTGTTGTTAGTTCAACTCATCCTATTGATACCTGCTGCCTATAAGGGCGTCCACCATTAAGGGACAACATATAACAAACTTGTGTCGCTGTGGCTTTTATCTGAAGTTTATATAGATAGACAGATTCTTAAAGCATTATAGCTTACCTTAACCATACAACTATATACTGGTTCTGTAATGACCAATATCCGAAACATGTTGTAAGAAAATATGAACAATTGCATCACTAATTCCAAGGTATTTGTGCGCTTTCCTTGCAATGCCAAGATAAGAAAGTACGAATTTGATATTAAATCAAAAAAGGTTGCCGTAATAACCACCTGCAATAAGATAAAATGTAAACAATTACCTTATAGTAATAGCTTAAATCTTGACAAACCAAGATGTTCAAGCCAAACAGATCATTTATCACGTTGGCCGCTTCGATTAAAAGTAGATACACCTTATTGAATTTTAGGACAGCATCTCCTAGAATGCAGTTCCAAAATTACTATCATGAAAATGGAATGTACACCAACACCAACTTTCATTGCTATAGTTTGGTGATAGGTTTTTTGAGGAATTTTCTTCACATACATCAATTACTCTCAAAGCTCCTTGTATTTTAGCTTCTGCGGTCTTCATCTTCACGATATGGTTTTGCAAAACTTTATTTAACCGAACGAATCTCAGTTCCAAATTGTACGTCATGAGTCGAATGAAGTACTGCACCATTAAAGAAATGTAAATGTTCATCAAGAAAGGGGTATGCCGAAGGATTCTGCTTCCAATGATGAGTTTTGACGAATAGATATTAATAAAATGTATGGTTTCAGAATTGATGAAAACGACGATCGGCAGGAGAAATGACTTGTATTTTTGGCATTTGGTAAAACTTGTTTTCATAACAGAGTCCGCCTGCAATGATGCCAGTTAGAGGTATCTACAAACCGGAACAACAAGCCATCTTAGACTCGCCTTTTTAATACAATTGAAGTATTTAAATATCCGTGAAGTCCTGCTAGCCATGATAAAAACTGCGAAAAAGGTACTTGTGCAGTATCCACTTAAAGGAAATAACATCACCAAGCGATCAACGAAAGTTGCATGAACTAATTGTGCGGTTTCCCTTAAAACTGTTTCTGTAACACCTTCATAAAAAGTAACTGCCACTAAAAAACCCACCTTGTTATGGCATCCTTATTAAAACAAAATCAGTGTACCTACTTATTATGAATCCTAAGAAATAGCTGTAGATGGCTAACGAAGGTGACCATTTTAGTAACACCTCAAGTCTCGTTCTTTCTACGGTTAGTGGGAAAATTCCAAACAACCGAAAAATATACATTAAAGGGGAAAAGTTGGAGCAAATGTCCTCTGAAATAAGGATTTTAGCTTTCCAGTTCATCCTGTTAGTTTCCCCTGATACTAAACTAGGTGACCCAATTTAATTACACTATTGGAGAATGATTTATAGTTCATGTATTTTTGAATTTATTATTTGTAAATTATAGATTTACAAATTATAACCTCTATTATTTACTTTTCGGAAAACGATTTATTTGGTTTGCAGAGAAAATTATATCCCTATATCCACTGTTCGGAAACAATTTTTAAAAGTACCATTTTTAAGTATTTCAAAGTCCTTAGCAAAACTCATTATAAGTATATCATCTTTAAAAATGAATTTAGTTTGTGTTGTTCATATAAAAAATAGTAGTCTTAATAAGTAATAAAAAACTGTTATGTTGTTTAGTTAGCGTCTTACTGATTTATACGTATTTTTTTAATACAAGTATATTCAACTGCAAAGAAATTTTAACCAATTTAACAGAATTGACTTTGAGGTCAATCTACAGCCCAGAATAACCAGTACACCAAGGTCGAATCAGTAAACCTAGGTCAAATAAATACCCCAAAATCTAATCAGTCTCAAAGGTTGAATCAGTAAACTCAGGCTGAATCAGTAAACCAAGGTAGATTGAATAACCCAAAATCGAATCAGCAACCAAAATCGAAGCAGTAAACCAAGGTCAAATCAATATTCCAAGGTCTAATCAATTAACCGAGACAGAATGAACAACCCAAGATCAAATGGTAACCAAAGTCAAATCAATAAACTCAGGTAGAATCACTTACTAAGGTTAAATCAGTAAACCAATGTCGAATGTATAACCCTAAATTGAATATAATTTGGAAGTTAAAAACGTTTCAAACGCTAAATTTCGCAATAAATGAATTGGAAGAGGAGGTGCAGTGGCTTGGCCAGCAACGTCCCCCGACCGAACCAAATTAGATGTATTTCTGTTGGGGTTTGTAAAAGATAAAGTTTACAGAATTCCTCCTACGACGAGAGAAGATATAAGAATGCGAATTCAACATGCTTTCAGAGACATAACACCTGCATTGTTGAGATGTGTGAATAATTCTTTTATGCATCGATTAAATTTGAATGTTCAAGAAAATGGCCGACGTATATACACTTACTATAATTTTAAATGTGGTTCTTAATGGAACTCTGCCCATAATACTAAGTATACATATATTAATCAATAGTGCTGAGAAGTTATACCCTGTCTCTGTCTCACTGTTTATTTCAAACGGTTGTCAGCAATGTTTAAAAACGCTACTGTTTATTATTATTGGTACTACAAATGTTCAATAAAAACTATTTTGATATTGTTATATACCATGTATTTGGTTACTTCCAAATAATTGTTACTACAAAACAGAAAACGTCAGTTGCACGTGGTTTTCATATCTAACGTAGTTCTATACAGGATAAGTCGAAATTAATGGGCGCCACCCTCCAGGTTACAGCTGATTGCAGGTTCTCGTAGGAGGGCCGAGAAAGCAGCAGCTTACGGGAGTCGGACTCAACTTTATTGTGTCTCCTCCTGTATAATGCTTACAAAGTTCATGCACACAAAAATACACACAAATAAAAGGGCGCACTACACTTCGACTGCATCCAAATCTATTGAGTAACATAGCACACAAATAGTACAATTTAGAACGAGCCAGGAAAACTATGGGCTAAACAAATGAGCGTTGGGACGTCCAAACCAAAAAGCTCGTCGCCACTGGCACACGACATTTACTTTAATAAACAAACAGAACTACGCAGCCAGCGACTAAAGGTTGAACTAAACCTCCCTTGTACGAAATTTTCACGCTGCAACGGTGTCGTCGAGAGAACAATTTAACCATAAAATTGTCTTTAATAAAGCGTAACACTCTGCTAATCTTTTACTCCGACGAAATGTCGTAGAATATTCTGCCACCAGGTGTGATACGGTAACTTAATCTAGCAGAGGCGCTGCCAAAAACTGTCGCTTTCGAACAAAATACGTGCTTTCCCCGCAGAGGCTTAGGCTCACTTCTTCCCCCCGGCTGCAAAAACTCTCACCAAACGTAATCATCCTAGAACAAAATCTTCCACGTGGAACTTCTGGGGAGCGTAGGATTTCCAGAATAATTCTGCAGACAAAGCATTCTAAGAACTGTTTTCGATCGACATAGCGACTAAACATACTCGTCAGCGTTCCTTTAAATTCGGAAAAGGTGATAATAGAATAGTAATCGGCTATGGGCGGCAATTAAAATAAGATTTTATTTCATATGAAACGGTAAAACTAAACGAACATTACACAGCTGCTACTTTTGCTAGGACCGTTCGGCATTACAAGGAAGGTAGTGTGACCAACACTACGCTCCAGCCGCCTATTATCAACTCAAGGTGTTACCACTAGGTAATCATTTAAAGCTGAGTCGACCTAGACATCGAAACTCCCTTTGAGAATTGGTAATTACCAGAAATCGAACTTGGACATCTATTGTCCCAACCCGCGGCTGTACCCACTAGGCTACGCCGTCTCCTACTTACCTCTTAGATCATCCATAAAAGCTTTTTTTTCTTTCAAAGTTTACTCCGATATTTTTCAAGTGTTTTACATTATTCCCCCTTCCTCTGGTTTAAAAGTATCGTTTAATTTTTAAGCGGCTTTATTATATATTTCAGCCTATTTCAACCTTAACGCTGATAGCCTTACCAAAATATCTTCTTTCTCATACAAATTTCCTCCTTCATTATAATCTGTGAATCTAAGAGAGTCTAGTACTAACTACGTCGGTATTTCAACTATAGCTATTCCACCTGATTCTA
Organism: Limonius californicus; assembly: GCA_014611495.1. Lineage (NCBI taxonomy): Eukaryota > Metazoa > Arthropoda > Insecta > Coleoptera > Elateridae > Limonius > Limonius californicus. The sequence goes on from JABXWE010006876.1 coordinate 12,082, forward strand.
ATAACAAGGCACACACAATCCACAAATTTACTCAACTATGTTTGTTCCTATTCTAATGTTAACAGTGTCTCCTTTATGGGCACAGGAATGTTATTCTATTCCGGTATTAGCGTAGATTTCGCAGATCAGACACTATATTCTTGCGTTGCTTTTGGTTTTAATGTCGATTTCTTTAAATTATTTAAAATAGTTGGTGCTGGATGCTCCAATAAGTTACATGAGCTAGCAGAAAGTAAAACCTCAATTTGAGATCTGCCACTATTTGGATAAGAACGTCGTAGAGTTGAACAAGTTGTACAAGAAAGTGTGGCCGACTTGTAAAATTGATAATGTCACGTTCTACCGTAAGAAAGTGGTTATAATCATTTTACATCTATTACAGAACTGATCTATGCATATGTTGAATTTATCAACAGGATATTAGGAAACTGAATCACCCACGTACAACTATCCTAAAATATTCACGGAAAATCGGTATCTACAATCATATAGCTGTACTCCATAGAGATTATTTCGGATAAGAGCTACTTCCGGTGACAGTTCAATATTGAGCTTCATCACCAAAACACAATTTGGTTAAGAAAATTACGTCTCGATTTCAGGTTTCCAAAAAGTTCCCGTAGTAAACCTTGCCCAGGAAATCTATCTGTAGGTTGTAGGGTTGAAGAGGCTGTGAATAACAGAATATAGATAATGTTTTTATCAAAAAATCGGCGTGATATCGTCTTCTTATTAAGAAGGCGACCATCAGCATTTTGCATTTATTGTAAAACAACAAGAAACTACGTTATATTGTCGTATCCAATGTCAATAAAAATAATGAGGGTACGAATTTTGTATTGGATAAGCATATATTTATTTACATTCTGATAACATACTGAGGGATTCCTTTTGTGTATACATATTCTCTCGTCATATGTCATTATTATTATATACTTATTATAACTTACTTTATCCTAAATTTATAGTTACAGCATGTATTTAACCTTCTCAGTTCGTAACAATAAACCAATATAAAAGAGCTAAACCATTAGCGTATATTAATCTAGTACTGTTCGATATAAACGCCGTTGGTGCTACATTCTTCGTGTCATCTATGGCCTGAATTTTGGGAGAAACACCCTTTCTGGGAATGTAGTATTTAACTACTTTTATATGTGTTTCAATGAAATCCATATGTTTTTCAACATCTTCAATAAAACTAATCATCGATCCCTGAGAAGTGTTCATTGCACCCGCTATGACTCCGTATTGAATAACTTCATATTCATATTCTGGATCTGGGTAGCATACAAACGGAGCACCAACATCATCTTCAAGAACATGCCTGGATCCTAGAACTGCTTTAGAATAGAACATAGTTGGAGATGGGCTTTCTATTTCCTCTAAAGTATTCCTCGCTCCTACCTTCAATGGTACTGGGAAAACAGTCCGCTGATGTCAGGATCCATTTTGGATGAATCAGACTTGCACTACAAAGGTACGCTCTGGAAGACAATACTATTCAGATCGAGAACAGGAAAGTTCAAACCTGCGATAAACCAACAAGAATATAATGATACCAATACGGAATAACTAAGAGAAATAAAACGTTTTACTTACATAAAGGTTTCGTGAGGTAAAATATGATAAGCGAAAAATGGATATTGGCCACGGTTTAGAAGCTCTCATCCTACAGCCCTTTTGACTCTTCTGGAATGTGTAAAACTGGTGAACAATGTTAAGAAAATAATGTAAACTCGAATCATTGTCAAGTTAGAATTTCTGACAGATGAAAATTAGATGATATGTACATACGATGACATTAACCAACTATTGGAAACATGCCATCATTGTTTTCATGTAATAGTAACTAATAGAGGAAGCTTTTTTCGTTTTTCTCTATTAATTTTAGAGTTTTATGCTGCACTACATTATATAAAAAAATAGATAGACGGAACAAGAACCTTCCAATTCTGAGAAGAATTGGAAGTTTATCAATGAGATTACACATAGCCTCTCTTTCTGATAATCGTTTTCTTTACCTTCCATATCCCTTTTACCTTGCGCTGTCGGGTTTTTTACTTTTTCGCTCTACACCAGAAGGTAAAAAAAGTGCAAATGGAAATGTTTACGGGGATACCCGAAGGATATTTCGCACCCGCCTGCCACTTTAAGTTTATTTTACGTAGTTAGACGGTTTTAAGAAATCTTCGAGGTACCCGAATAGCTGCATGTTAGCCTAGATTTTCAGTCACCCATCCAAATGGTGTATGCGCGGATCGTTGCTTAACTTCGACTACTGTCTGACCCGTACTCGCATTTGCCCGCCACGCTGCTCCGTTCACACGAAGAGCTAGTAAAACCCGTTGATTTTTCAACCACTGCGCTTCCCACATTTATACTTCTTTCACTCTATATAAAATAAAGATTACTTCCAACTCCTCTGACTGTCGCGGTGTTAGTAAGAAATCTGTAATATATTATTAACGTATTCACAGCTAGCACGAGGCACAGTGTTGACACAGACTTGAACCTCCCATCTATGAATTGTGCAGAGGGGGCGATGCTTGACTCTCCTGATCGTACGTACTTGAATGACCATTCTAGCTGAGCAAGCTTCAAATTTCTTTAATGCCACTGTCAAATGTTTCTCTTGAAAGACTAAATATTTATCTTCATATTTTAATTAACTTTATTAGTCGTCGATTACAATCTCAGAACGGGGCTGATCAAGAAAATCTGCCTGCTGGTTTCTCTAGTCTATATACATAAAAACTACTGCAGTTGACTAAGCCTGAAGGGCAATGTTACTGTATATTTACTTATAGTATTTATAAACATATAGACAGTTATATAATATCTAAAGCAGTGTTCGTTGTGGACATGGTCGAGTCTGGATAACTTTAGATGGTAAAATTGCAGAGGGTTAATAAATTTGGAAATAAAATTGGCTCAATTTGAACAGGAAACGCTTTCAACGGTTTAACAGACCAGTTATACAACTTCTATTAATTTGTATATTGGTTTTTTTCCTATGTGTTTTATTGTTAGACGAGGCTGACGATCATTTTGGTCGCTTCAAGTCTGCTGCTACTTGAACACAGCTACAGAAGTTAATCAGTGCCAAGGTTTTTCAACTACGATGTATACAATACGTTATTTACATTGTATCCAGCAGCGGTTGGAAACTTACAGACCATTAAGATGCATGTCGGTACAACCTATGTAGCTAGCAACGCTAGGCGACAATCACAAAATGTTACTATGAAAACTGTATTATAGAATGCGAGAGCATGTCGCTTAAATTGTATTTATTTTGTTGTGTCAGTGCGGCAATCAAACTGCCAATCTCGTATAACGCGTTAAACAACCAAATTCGTTCTGAATTACTTGAAAAATGAGTTTTTAAATGACAGTTTTCCATAGACTTTGTTGCTAATTCAATTAAACATCGAAACTTTATCCGGCGTTAAATTGTTCCAAATTGATGGAGTCGTTCTTTCTTGTTTATCTGGTTTTACCAAGAAAGTAGTAACTTAACAACCTTCTGATTTGAAAGTGTTGTATTAAACTGAAAACTATCAAGAAAACCGTGGTGCTAAGATCAGATTTTTTTTAATATATAGGAATTTCAAGGACCTTGCAGTTTTAATGATTACCATGATAAAGAAAATTAAAAAGATGATCTTGGAACAAACCGTTAGGTAACAATTTAGATTAATAAGTTTTACGGTGTTGTTTTACTAATTAAGTTATCGTTTTAAAATTTTATGGTTTTAGTTTTTTATTGCCATGTGTATATATAATACAACCCTGTAACCTACTATTTTAAAACTCTTGTTCATTTTCAATAACAAAACATATGAGTTAGTTGCAACAATGTAGTGTTGTCAAGCAAACTTCCTTCCTTTTACTGCTACTACTATTACTAGGTACTAAATAACAAAATATTTTTCAAGGCATTTAAAACTGCAAATTGGGGAGACTGAAGAATATGCGGAGAGGGTTTGTTCGTTTTCAGTTCGTGTATTGTTAATGATATTTTTAATTGGAATATTGTAGTATAATGCAGTACATATTTATAATAATAAAAATCTATCAGTATATTCTAAAAACAATTTTTTAATTGTATCAAATCATTTTCTCCATACAAAAATAATTGCTAATTATGGCGACATACATAATGACATTACTCACATCATGCATCTACTTCTACCTCTTAATTTTTAACTTTTCTATATATTTGATATATACCGGGTGGCCACGAGCCTGGCGCCATGCTTACATCTCTTTCAATTATGAACCGATTTAGACGAAATTTGGTACAAGGATATTAGACCCAATTTCGGATGGACATGCAGATATAGTCAAAATGGACGACTTCCGGTTTCACCGGGAGTGCGTTTACCTTTGATTTTTTAAATACATCGCCCAGTATATTTTGTGTTTTTCGGAATCTACAACTCAAATTACATAAAACAGCGTTGCCAAATTTACATTTTTCTCAAGGAATTTTTCTTTTTTTCAAATTTATTTTTTACCGTAGAAGGCCGTGATTTGGGACAAATTTTTTCCAGTTGATTCTAGTAACTCATATTAATAGTGCTTTCATCAATTAAATCAATAACAAATACCCCATGAAAGCATCAAATTTGCCACACGTGTTTTTTTAAGAAAATATCATTTTTTAAATGGCACCTACTAAGGGCCATAATGCCATTAAATAGCAAATTTAATTACCAATCTAACGATATCCATCATGCACCACTTCATCTTTGTCTAAAACCGAAAAATAATTATTTACTAAATTGTAAAATATGTAATACCATAGGCTAATAAATACCTAGACGTCTCAAGTAAATGACAAACTAGATTCAATCTAAACCCGCTGGGACCTTTGCGAAAGATGGCGCTGTCAGTTATTTCCAGTACTACCTGCAGTTGACCAAATACGCTTTCAAATGACAGATTTTCTACATCGTTTACCTGGGCCACGTTAACTCAGAAGCAGGTAGCAAAGCCCATACCGCCTTAACCCCAAGAATAAGGTGTTATGATGGTATTATTTTAATGAAAATGTTTCCAAATTTTACCTAGCCTAGAAAGTCACTTACAATCCTTGCCTATAAATATTTAATCTGTATATACTAGACAGGCGCTTCCTATTAAACATCGTAAGTAAATAAATTGGTATAATTTTTGAAAGTGAATATCTTTTTTGAAAAATTAAATTTTTGTTTTTTTCAATGTTCTCATGGTAGCCTTCGAATTTGGAACACTCTGTATGTATATATAAGTATGTAGGTATATAAAGAAAAAATAAATTTGCAACGTAGATAATTTTATTAACGCAGAGTTTATTTATAATTACACAAACAGTAGTACATCTAAATGATCTTAAGAAGAAGTAACAGCCATCAATAACGTATACACATTTAAGTGTGGGTTAAGTTTCGCAATTTTGCAACTCTTGTTTTAGCTTTGCGAATAAGTCGAGATTCCCAAGTGGTCTGCTTCAAAAGACGTACCAATAAAGCATACCTAATTATGAATTTGCGGTGCTTTTCACACTCCTCATTTTCAACAGAAATTAAGAATTCGGGAAACATTTGTATTACTTGCTTTTCTGCAACTTTATATAAATTATTAAGTATATTACAATTATGTTTAATCTTTGGGTAGACTTCTTCAAACACCTTCAAAGTTGTCAGTACCACATCGTTTGTTAAATTTGAGGGCGGACATAAGTTACCTAATTCTAAATTAGTCCTGGTTTGATAAGCTTTTTGTTTAATAAGCTCTTCAGTAGATTCGTTCATAACAGAACAGCTTTTTAACACGTTTTCGCATTTGTTGCACTTAAATTTAGATAAACATTTACGTAAAATGAATCCAGCAGTATATCTCACTGAACAATTTTCTAATGTAGCAGTTTTTAATGACGATTTGCTGATGGTCAGGTTCGCGTTTTCTAAAAAACAACATGATGCAGTTGCATCGGGAGCCGTGGTTAAGGGTTGTGTATCATAATTGTTAAAAATAAATTCACTGTCATCATCTTCGCAATTAGAACTTGCAGTAATTTTTTTTAAATTTGCGCAAAACAAGTGTCTAAAAGACAATCTAAAGGATTTTGAAGTAGGGTTATAATTAAAACCCCCCTTATTCCGTATTACTGAAAAACAATTTTCTAACGAGTCCTGATTTAAACGCCTAGTTAATAAGTAATCAATGTTATAATTATTTTTTAAATCATTATAGAGTAATAAAGTTGACCTCACTGACTGCATTAATCCAAGAAAACATGGAGGCATTTTACCCGCAACAGTTTTCAAAGTAGGCAGCACTTTCAAAGCGTTTTCCAAAATTGCTGTTATGTGTATATTTTTTTCGGAAAGCGGTACACGATTTACGTTGTTTGCGCAGAGATTTGAGCTATTAAGGCAATCAAATAAATCGTTAAGAAACTTCACAAATCTTGCAGTAGGTTCAGCAGAAGACGGAAGTTGTCCAGTTGATAATCCCGTTCGGATAGCAGCAGCCATGGAGTTGCTAAATACCTGCAATGCTAACTTGCATCTCATTTTTTGGAAACAATTTGGGGAAATGTGAATATCCGACAATTTTGGTATGAATCACCCTGTATAAAAACTTTCATCTGACATAATTTCTGCACTACAAGTAGTAGTACAAAAAAGGTTCGAAATGTTAATATATTAATTACAGAATTGTGTTAAAATTTCAGTTCAAAAACAATTTCTCCATTAATAATTTGGGAAAATTGCTAACAGCGAAAACAAATATAAAAATTATAAAAAAATCCATAAACATACGAGTATAGAACTGCATTTTGTAAGATGTCCTGCTACACTGTAATTTTTAAAGGTTGAAAAAAGGTAGAAATTAAATTGAGAGGTATTTTTACTTTCCTTTAGAGGTTGAACACATATTCAGAAGTATAACCAAGTACCTCAGGGTATTTAATCTCCTAATTCTACCTCGTTTAGCATGTATAGCATTTTGTTCTACCTCAAAGATACACGAAACGTATAATAATATAACATTTAAGGAATTGCATTCTACGTTAAGGTACTGTTGAGAGTTTTCTACCTCACCGTATAATTTTCTCTGGTAGGGAATAATTTTACTGCTTCTTGAAAGGTAGAAATTTTATTGGTCGGGGAATAATTACTTACCTTTACAAATAATATTCCACCTTACAAATAATTGTAATTTTCTACCTTACGGTAGAATTTTATAGCTATTTAAGGAGTAGAAATTTTATCGGTC
>JABXWE010006877.1:0-19009 GCA_014611495.1 Limonius californicus
TGCCCGTGCTGCAAATGGAAGATTCCATATGATTGTACCATCTTACAATACTCTTTTATTTGATACCGATTTTAGCATCCCAATCGATATAGATTACTGTCGACAGATTTCTGTAGAACATTATTTTTGTTCCCAAGATAATCATTTCAGCATTCCAAATTCCAAATTATGTGAAACGCAATTGTTATCTTTTTACGAAAATCAAACATGCCAACCATATGTTTTCAATCTTACTTCAAATAAAATACTACGAATCGATACCGCTACATGGCTAATTAGTTCACCCACTAAAATTATTTTAGATATTCACTGTAATCAAGTTAATAATAGAAAAGAAATCACAGGTTCAAATATAATACACCTGAGTCCTGATTGCTCAGCATTAACAAATCATGACGAATTATTGACCACTATGAAATCCTCTTCTACTAAAGAAATTATTTTAAAATTGCCCAGTATTAGTAAACTGCATGTGCACGAATCCCAAGTTATCAATATTCCAAGGATTGATTTATCCCCCGTTAATACCCAGGATTTGATCAACGATGATCAAATACAGCTAAGTGATCAAAAAGAAAAGTTACTGAATGATAACTCCCCGGTCACAAATAGCTTAAATATTACTTCATTCATTATTGTTAGTTTATTAAGTATTGTTCTTATTTGTATTGCTTTATGCTTCTATTGTAAACGTAACTCTTTCAAAGCCAAATTATTAAAAATATTACAAACAATTCAAAATGAAACAATTACCACATCAGATAATGTACCAAATTCAACTTTAATACAGTGTAAAACTTAAATTTCGCTTTGACTACATTTAAGATTCTTGGCAAGGAGGAGTTATGTCATGGTTCTGCGAATTGTCTTGCTGACAATCCGCATTATGTTTCATAGATAAGTAGTAAGAATTCTAGCTGCATATGTTTGCCCTTTATAATTAAGTTTAGTTCAACTTGACCGTTTTGATTGTAAACTTGTTTCGGATTGAACTCCGACATTTTTGTACTTTTAAAATAAATCTTTTTAAAAAGCAATTTGGTCGTTAACTAAACGTAAATCGCAGATAATACGCAACTATTCAGGTAAACATATATAACAGTTCATAAGACATAAACCATAACCTCGCCAGCGCAATGAACATAAATGGTAACACTAATATCGCATTTTGCCTCAGCTTAGACGATAATCGCACCGCAATCAGTTAGTAGATTCGCAAACGCTACTAATTAGATATGTGTTATGTTATGTGTTACGGATTGCTGTTAATGCAGACTGGTTCATTCGTAATAATCAAATCCATCATGAACTTGAGATTCCTACAATTGAAATATTTATTCGACAAATGTGTTCAAAGTTTTATGCCAGCATTAATTCGTTTCCAAGTGCAGAAGTACATCACCTACGTAAAACACATTTTCACCAACGTCTAAAGCGTAGTTTACCTCAAGACATGTTAATTTAACAGATTCATAGTATTATCAAATTGTATTTCGTTGTGTGTAAGTAAAAGTTAATTTGTAATAGCTTAACACAACCATGTATAGCATATGTATGCTGAGCTGCTCTACTATAATAAAAAAAAAAGATATGACGCCAAATATGCAAAACTAACGCCTACCTACCAACAACGCTGTCATCGGTAGACTGCCCTGTTCGGCATTTTACACCCCATTGTCCCTATTTATTCCAAGGAACACTGCCACGGTTGGGTGAACTTCGTCACATCAGCCTAAACCTTCTAAAGCCATTCTTAACAGATGTTATTCTGAGCTTTAAATATTTTTGTAAATTTTTATTTGTTGAGCATACATTTAAGTAATATTCACAGTAGAAAAACACCACTGCCTAACACTTATGTACTGTACTTCATTTTAATAATTTAATTTATTAATGTTGAAATGGTAATGTGGGACTGGAAATGATGGTACGAAATAAAATCGGTGAAAATGTATTTCTTAATATAATGTGGATCTATCCTTAATTATTAATTAAATAACTATTTTATAGTTTTACTAACGGCTGTAAACAATATCGATGTAACTACTATTAACAGTAACTGTTAATTATAATTGAAGAGTATTATACGAGGCTTATTCGGAAACTAAGGACCTTTAAAATATGCTCGCCGAATGAGGGGCGTAGTCAATTTGGTTAATAGTTAGGGAGCTTAGTGTTTGATGGGCTAGCCACGCCTCGCGTCACTTTACCGTGGTTCTGCTATTGTGTTCAGTTATATAAATATAATAAAGCTCTAAAATGAACACTACGGTTGAAAAGCCAGCCAGGTGTGAAGTGCGCGTAGTGATTTGTTTCCTCCATGCAAAAAACAAAAACGCTGCCCAAATTTGTCGTCAAATGTGCGAGATTTAGAGTCCAGACATCCTGAGTGAAGGAAAGATCAAGATCTGATGTAGGAGATGGACGAACAAACTGGCACGATGAGTAACGAAGTGGAACAGCTTCTGTTGTCAACAATGATTTTGTGGCAAATCTGAACAAAAAAATTCCTGAAGATAGGCGTTTCACGATTTCGGAAATGGCCCTAAATTTTCCTCAAATGTCACCTACGGTACTGTATGAAATTGCCACGAAGAGGCTACATTACCAAAAACGTTGTGCGGGGTGGGCACCAAAGATGTTGACTGATATTCACAAAAAAACCAGCGAACGGCATCTGCACTGACCTTCCTGCATTGTTACAAATTTAATAGCGATGAGTGCCTGAACCACGTTGTGACTGGAGACGAGACTTGGATTTCGTGCACAAATGTTGAAACCAAGCAACAATCAATGCCGTGGAAACGTGCGAGTTCTGCAAAGTCAAAAGTTTAAAGCGAACGTTCGATAACCAAAAATGCTTACTGTTTTTTTGGGATAGGCAAAGCATATGGCGAATCTAGGACTAAATAAACATAACAGGCAAGGTGCTCAAGACAACAAATAACAAACAAATTGAGCTCCTTGGTGATTGGCTAAGGCTTCATTTCACATTCCTTGCATGCATCCTGAACCGCAATAGCAGCGCTCAAATATGAGTCACTTGTATATTGCTATTCCAACGAAGAGAAAATTATTAAATAAGGCGATAATAAAGATTTAATATATATGATAATCAACTAATTATGGCAGCGACTCTTAAAATCACTAAATTAGCGTATTCACATAAAAATTTTAAGAAGAATTCTTATAAAGTGTATAAAGTATGGTACCATTTTGTAGGAAACGGTAAGAGTGGCCGCAAATACAAAAAAAATGGTCCGCGTGGAAAATTTTGCGCTCCCTTTTTGCTGGCACCTGGAGCAGAGTGCTGCAACTGCTCCTCGTCGGTTACGCCCGTGATTCGTACTATTGCAAGAAAATCCGCAACTGATACGTGCTACCCATTTTTAATTAGCTTTTTTTTTGTAAATGTTTGTTGTTTGGCATACTAGCAAACCATATTAAGTATTAGACCTCACTTTTTCCGTGAAAATTTAACCGCACGGTGTTACTTCGATTTCCTAAAGAATATTTTGCCGGAGATGTTGGAAGCTGAAGAGCTCAATGTACGACAAAAACGTTGATACCAACATGATGGTTGTCCTGCTAACTCTAGCTGGATTGTTACGAATTACTTAAATAATGTATTTTGAGTAAATTGGTTTGGAAAAGGAACTGTGCGTCTACGGTCACCAAGAAATTGCGATATCACTCCAGTAGACTTTTCTTTGGGGTACAATTAAAGAAATAGTATATACCAATGCACTCGAAACGCTTGCTAGAGTCTGAAGATCGTTTTTAAAACGTATTTGAAAACGTGTGGAAGTTAATGGAGGCAATGTTGATTGTGTACTGAATTAAATAAAACTTATTTTTTTTGCATTGTTTTTCACTTGTTCAGTTTTTACTATAGTACGGTGGCTGTTCTTGTCTTATACTAATATAATAATATTAGTAAAACTATTAATTACTGCAGTAAGAGATCAACTTGACGGAGAGTAATTATTATCTATTTCTGTTCTATAAATAATTCAATAATCACAGTTGCTGCGATACATGTACGCTGGGTTGCGTGAACCACTTTTAAGGGAGGAGGGACAGGTGACTAATTAGCTGGTTCACCTTGTATATAAGAGAAAATTTTTAAAATTTGAAATCTTATACATACAGTGCGGTCGTAAAATGTCCTCCGCCCTACTAACTTTTAAACGACTTGATATTTTTTCACAAAATTTTGCGTGCTTTCATGGGAGGCTAAATATTACTTTTCAGCCCATATTTAAATTCTAACTTTCAAAATGGCGCCTAGGCGCCAATTTGAATTATTCTTTTAAATGGCAGTGGGTGTCGAGTGACACCTCATTTGAAAGGTCACTTTGAGTAGAGTATAATTTTAAAAATTGGGAAAATTTGATAGATTTAAAAACAAATGAGAAGACTTCCAAATTATCTGTTTCCTGATATTGATGATGATGATGATTTGAAAGAGCGAGTTCTAGGACGCTGTTTTCCAAACATCTCTATGCACTTAGGCCATTCAATCACTCCTCGGATTCGGATTCGTGCTTGAATATGTTGCCTTCTGTAACTCATGTTTTAATATACTATTAAACTGCATAAGCATTATACTAGCGATGTAGGTACATCTTTTTTTTTAACTTGAGAATCATTTTAAGGTTGGATAAATGGATAATCATTGGGTGACGACGTGATCTATTCTTTGTAGTATTGGGAATTTACATTAAGCGAAGCGCCACGGCGCGGTAAAAATTTCAACTAGTGACAGAGGGACTGTTTTGGTGGTCGTATCGTTTCACGTGCCATTTACAGCGTTTCTTTTCTTCTTTTTTGTGTTAAAATCAGTCTCAGTACATAAAACAGCTTTTTTCAAAGCTACCTTGAATCTTTACATTGCCAAATATGTAAGTAGGTAGGTACTTTTACGTTTTCTTCTTTAATTTGATTTAATATCACAAGATGCAGTGTGCATTGTTCATATAACCTCAAACTGCTTGTGCATTTAAAAATTACCCATTCCTTTTTTTTTTATTTGTAGGATAGCAAGTTATGGATAACCGAAGGTATCTACTGTCGTTGATGAACCTGTTTGGTTATTTAAACGCTTCACCTACATCTAGGGGCATTAGCGAAGGGGAATCGATTGTGAATGCTCGACACATTAAAACTTGTGGAATTTTGGACAAAACTGTTACTTCAATTAAAATTTTTGTTCTGTGTTTGAAGACTAGTGGCTTAACAGAGAAACCGCATGAAGTAAATGCAATCTTTAGCATCACGAATGGTGTACTTCTAGTTTCCGAAGCTGTGTGCAGTTTTTGAAATTCGAAGACGAGCACCTTATACTAAACAAGAAACATTCGTACTATGTCCAGGTTCAACTAGGAATGGCAATTTTGAACCTCCAGGAATGCGATTTTATTGTATACGCTTCTTTTGATGATAGTTTCCTAAATGTAATTGTAAAATACGATGAAAGTTTTACCAAACGTTTAATCCAAAAATTGCAGTACAATTATTTTAACAAAATGATACATGTATTATGTAATTAAATAAAAAATATATTTATTAAAGTTCCTTTTTTGCATCAAACATATATTGGTGTTTTAGAGAGTGCATATTATATTTAAACAGATTTTTAATATTAAAAAATGGAACAAACAAAATTAACATAGAAATTTATCGTCTTTCAAAATAGGCGCAGATAAATTAACAATTGCACATATACAATAAAAATTTCGTCTATTTTTGGCACTAGCGATAAGGGTAATGGTTTTGAGAGAATCTCAAAAACCTTTATTCTCTGATTAGTTCTCTCTATATGCACCCTAGTTTTGGCTATGTCGACATTTTCCTTTGCTTCTTCTACCTACCTACCTACCTAAAATAAAACACAAATGTAAGGTTACAATTTTGGTATTGTTACTAGTTATTTAGAAAATTGAGTGCTTACCTAGTTGAAAAAAGTATACTTCCAAAGTAGTTTGGAAAAAGCTGTTTTTTATAGTCACAAAGGCCTAATAACACAACTCAAAAATAACAATTAGTCAGCACTCCCTCATGCAAACGGCAATTGTTACCCTCTGTCAGCGGCCATATTGCAGTCGAGAGTGGCGCCACCATCGGTAGTGTAAATTCCCAATAGTCATGCGCACCGAATGACAATCAGCTGATTATTTGACAATTGAGTAGTACAGAAAAATGGCGTTGTGATGACATTTGTGTTAAACAAAAACAAAGCAGCAGATATGATAATTTTAGAAGCGTTATCAATTTTATTAGAGCAGTGACTGAAGTATTCCATAACTTTAGTTTTTTTTTAACCGGAAGCAGAATGGAGTGCATGTTTGAAACGTATTTGACGGACAATTCTTTGGAGGTAGATGACATACCTCAACAAACTAAAGAACCAGTATGGATTTTAGGCAAAAAATACAACGCCGTACAAGGTAAAAATAATCGTTAATTAAGCAACAATAGTACTTACATCTTTACAGAGCTCAACATAATAAGACAGGATATATTATCAAGATTATGGTTCACCTACCGCAAAGGTTTTGTGCCGATAGGTGGTGGAGACGGTTTAACTACAGATAAAGGGTGGGGTTGCATGTTAAGATGTGGTCAAATGGTGTTAGCTGAAGCATTGGTCTCTTTACATCTTGGTCGTGACTGGTCTTGGGAACCAGAGACAAAAGATACCACATACTTGAAAATATTACAGAAATTTGAGGATAGACGGCAGGCACCGTTTTCAATACATCAAATTGCACTTATGGGTGCATCAGAAGGAAAAGATGTTGGGCAATGGTTTGGGCCTAATACTGTTGCACAAGTTTTAAAGTAAGGGTAGCGACAACAGTAAGTTTTTATTATTTTTTAAAAACTTAATTAGGTCGTGTTAGATTTGCAACTATACATTTTATGCACACTGAAAAGTATACTAATGTAGTTTTTTATAGGAAGTTAATAGTGTATGACGATTGGAGTTCTGTGACTATACATGTGGCATTAGATAACACTATTATTATTAATGAAATCAGTAAGTGAAACAAGATTTTTAAGCCATTTCAGCTTGCAATTATGTGTACTGAATTGTGCTTTGTTTTAGAAAAGCAATGCTTGTCACGAGAAACTAATAGTACAAATTTATTAAAAAATGAATGGAAACCGCTGCTTCTTGTAGTGCCTTTACGATTAGGGCTTAGCGAAATAAATCCTATATACACTAGAGGCTTACAGGTATGATTATTTGCTTTATTTACTTAAAGGTAGTTACAGTTTCAAAATTGTAATACTTGTTTTAGACTTGCTTCAAATTTAATCAAAGCCTTGGCGTCATTGGTGGAAAACCTAATTTAGCTCTTTATTTTATCGGTTGTGTTGGTGATGAAGTAATATTCCTGGATCCCCACACAACACAACGCTCTGGATTTGTAGAAAATAAGGAAACCGAGGATCAGATTGATTTAGACACAACCTACCACTGTAAAAGGGCTTCTAGAATTAATATACTCGCTATAGACCCTTCAGTAGCTCTTGTAAGTTCTTGATGTTTTAAACGAGTAGGAATATTTTGTGTGTGATAATATTAATTTTTTAGTGCTTTTTTTGTAAAAATGAATCTGAGTTTGAAGATTTGTGTGAACATATTAGAAGTGACATTGTTGCACATGAAAAACAACCCTTGTTTGAAATTTGTTTTGATCGCCCTAAAGAGTGGTCACCTGTGGAAGATACTGCCGAGGATGCTCTGGCTTCAGCATGTTGTACAGGTAAGAATTTGTGATTAAATATGTATTGATAGGAATTTGTAATTAATAATTTAAAACCAATTATTCAAGATTTTACATAGGCCACATATAAATAATATATTCAGTAAAAGCTAATGTACTTAAAATCATTCGATAGCGTCACATTAAAATAATGTGTGGGAGCAGCGTGGCGGACAAGTGCGAGTACTGGTCAAACAGTATTCAAAGTTAAGGAACGATCCGCGTGGTGCCTACTTGGATGGGTGACCGAAATCTGCGCTCTAACGCTGCAACCCGCGGTGCCTCGGAGAGTACCTAAAATCGGCGGTCCACCTCGGTTAGTGTGCCACGGCTCTAACTACCTCAAACAGGGTTAAAGTGGCAGCAGGGTGCGGAAATGCCTTTGGGACTCTCCGCAATCATTTCTCATAAGCAAATAAAATTTTTTAACATTAAAATAATAAAATAAATTAATGGGCAACAATAAAAACCTACAGAGTTGATAGCTCTTTCTACAGGGTAGCTGGTTTTTTATTCTATACTAAATATGTGCATTAAGATGAATCTGCTTAAAAATTATTTTCTATTATCTTCAATAGTTTTATGTTCTCTATTCAACCCATCAGTCAAGAAAAGTGTCTCTGGGAAAACGAAAGAGCAACATCTTGGTTTACAGATATTTTAATACCTTGTAAATTGTAAATGCAGCATTGTTTTGTGTTTATTATTTCCTTAAAAATAAGTTAACTGTAACAAAAATGTTCATTAGTCTGTAGTACAAAACTACTTTTGTAAAATGTGCAACATATCAGAAAACAAAAATTGTCAAGTAGTGCTAGCCAAATATAACTGTTTAAACTTTAAAGTATCCTCTATTGTTTTGTGTGTACATTTGAAGTTGCAGTCGTTAATTGTGTACTATGTCATGATTTAACCTACATACAAAACATGGTATATTATAAGATATGGTCACGGTTGCCAGTTTCATAGTTAATTAGTCTAAATAATCTGTTTGCTGTTGTGGCCGATTTTTAAAGTAGACATCAAAATATTGGTGTATTGAGATTCTCTTCTCCTTTGTTTTTCTAGAAACAATTTTCTTGGCTCAATAAAGCACTAAATGACATGATAATCTAAAAAAATTTTAACAATTCCATCCTAAAGGCAATAATTAAGGTAAAATGAAAATCAACCACCCTGTATTCTTTGTAACAAACGTTGTACTATTATTGTTTATGGTCTGCTGTAGGAAAAATGGGCTAGTTTAGATTAAAAAATGGAAATGAATCTTTAAGAAAACCTGCTTGACAAGATTTAATTAGTAAATTTTTTGGTCTGAGGACGCTATTGCTAGGTAGTGTTCTATTTTTTTTAGCATGCCTATAATAGATTTTATTTTAATTAAGTACAATAGTGAACTGAATCTAATACTTCACACAATCACTAGTACATATATATTGAAGCTGAAAAAAATAATATTTGTACTTGGTTAGTTGTGTTGAGTATTGAATAGAAGTAAATTTATTCTAATTTTTTTTTGCAGAATTTGACTACTTAGATCGACAGTATGACTCAGAAAATGAATTTGAAATACTCTAACTCTCGCATTTGTTCGTAACATATTGTGTTTTTGTATATTAGGTAGGAATATTATACTGTTCAATATTAAAGCTTAAAGCAGAACGTTGATTTTTTCAATTTTCTATCTGTACATTATATCTTAATAATTTTGTACAATTTTGACCAATATTGTATTGCAATGCTTAAATTGTAAATCTAACTGTAAATATATAACTTTAATTTATGGGTATATTTTAGTAAACAATCGTTATTTAATACAGCTCAGGTAGTTGGAAAAAACTCACCTGAACAGTATAGTCTTCATCGTAAAAGTACACCATTAAATAATTAAAGGGAATTTAATATAGTTGTATTACAACATTAGAGTCAGTTTGTGTTAGATACCCCCTATCATGCCAATAATAATATAATTGGCTCTTTTGTAGTCCAGGAATATTTTACAAATCATCATTATTGTCCAATGTTTATTTTAATGTCATATGTGTGTTTACAGGGACTCCCTAAAAACAAAACTGATTTAAAGAAACCTAGTCATTCTGTTATGTAATGAAAACATGCTTGTTGTGCACTGACAAGGATGTATACAATGTAATGGCTGTCTCTTAAAGACATTCTATTTTATAAATAAAATGACATACTGTATATGTTTGCATGTTTATCCAATCTTAATTGGGAAATGTGTACAAATACTTTTCAGTCTTAGCATGTCAAGTGTTCCTGCATTTTCTGACCTATTTTTATTTAGGATATGAGCATGATTGTTAACAACAAACATTTTCTCCACCATTTTTTATGATTCATATTATTTGTAATACTACTGAAGTTCCAATATTGCCAAGAATATAATTTGAACAACTAAAACAAATTCGAAGGTAAAGTATTTTGGTAATCGGTCAGAACCAATTAAAATTCCTACTAATAGGCAACTTCTAAATCGTTTACCTTTGCTTTCCCCACATTTCGTTTTACCAGCATCTTTTAAAGTCATTTTCAATAAAACTAGAGAAAACATTTTTATATTAAAACACCGATTATGCTTATATATGAGATCGATGAGGTGGTTATTATTTATTTGATGGTATACAGGGTGGTTGGATTTTCATTATCCAGCTTATATCTTCAATAATATTAGAGATACAAAAAAAAAGTCGAAGGAACAACTTTCTTAGTTCCACTTCATATACAACATAGTGGCAATAATAATTTTTCACGGTCTACTGGTTTTTGGGAAAAATGTCGAACTATGGTTTTTCAAATAGAACACCCTGTATATATTTTTATCAAACGACTACCTTAAATTCTCTTTTCATTAATATATAACAAGTCAAGATTCGCATTTCAATAAGACTAAAAAAGTCAAATAATAAAACAACAAAAGTTGGCCATGATCGTCTTTTATTTGGTTTATGAGTAACAAAAGAATATCAATTTTAACTAAAAGCTTTCTAGTTTAACAAGTGTTCACCATTACATTCCAAACATTTATGGGCCCTCATAAAAAAATTCTACCATTCTACAACATTTCCGGCATAATCGATTGACAAGCTGCAATTATCTTGTTTATTGTTTCCCAAATAAAAGTCAAGAATTGACAGATCAGATGATTTAGCAGGCCACACAACTTCTCCTTTATTCGTCATCAAGCAGCCTCTATCATCCACTGTTGGATATAGGCCTCCCCTAGGCGTCTCCATTCATTTCTGTTCTGGGCCTTTTGTATCCAGTTCCCTGCTATTCTCCGTATATCGTCCGTCCAACGGGTTGGTGGTCTTCCTCTACTTCTGGTAGAGTCTCTCGGCCTCCACTGCAGGATCTCTGTGCTCCATCTCCTTTATTACCAATCTAGTATTCACCAAATTCTTGATGTAAAAAATTGGTTACGGCAATTGCACCGTCAGGTGGAGCGCATTCCATTTCTATGAAAATTAGATTCATCTGTCCAAATTATGTGATCTAGAAATCCGATTCCCACATTTAAAGCCATCTACAAAAAGTTCGACGGTTATTAGAATCATTGACATGTAAATTCTGGACTAAATGTATCTTGAAAGGTTTCATTTTCTTACGTTTTAACACTTTTAGGATTTGATTCCTCTTAATATTTAATTCCAATGCAGCTTGTCTTGTGGAAGCGCTAGGATTGATTGTTGATTTGAAAGAGCGAGATCTAGGACGCGGTTTTCCAAGCATCTCTAAGTACTGCAGCCATCATTGGCTTATTGTACACCCGAACTAAGAATTTTGGCTATCTGGGGTTATTCTAACTCCAGTAGTGATTTTTAACGTATCACACATCGCAGTGGCACGGAACCTACAGCTTTACTTCTTATCCGGCAGAAGGCGCATTTTCAGATTTTTCCCCGCCAGAAAAATGTCATCGACTTCGGCTAGGTTCGACCCCGCGTTTCTTAGATCTAAAGACAAATGCGCTAACCACTAGACCACCGAGGCCAGCAAGTGCTGGGATACTGAAATAGGCTAAAATAAAGTAGTCATCATTATTATCATCGCCTACACTTCAATTTTGGACATTTCTCCTGCCCTTATCCACTTTTTTACCGTTACGGTATTAATTTCCATTTTAGCAACTCCAAAAATGACAAATATATGGTAGATACATAAATACTATGAAAACAAACACAAAAAACTTTAAATCAACTCACATCTGCTTTAAAACACAAGAACAATCACGATAAACAAGTTATTAGTCGTAAATTGTCAAAACCGCTTTAAACAATACAGTGTGGCAATTGTTTAACTCTGAAATAAAAGATGATCATAACCAACTCTTGTGATTTTATTACTCGACTTTTCTAGTTTTATTGAAATACGAATTCTGACTTGTTATACATTAATAAAAGTAGAATTCACGGTAGAATCATCTTATAACCAAATATACAGAATGCTCCACTTAAAAAACCAAAGTTGGACATTTTCCCCAAAAACTAGTAGGCCATGAAAAATATTATTGGCAGTAAGTTATAGATTATGTGAAACTTAGAAAGTTGTTCCCTTGACTTTTTCCTGTATTTCTAATATTGCCCAAGATATCAGCTAGCTAATAAAAATCCAACCACCCTATATAACACATTCATAAGAGTATGAGCCCGTAGTATGAAACATACATGTTTACATTATAGTTTGATATACTTGACAGAATATAGTTAAAAATGTGGTAAAGAGAAATAGGCAAAAAAAAAACTCATGGTAAGGATGAATTAAAAAAAACAAATAAGTTTTAAATTACATTTATTTTATATGATCACAGCAAAATATAGTAACAAACCTCGTTTTAACATTATGTCTACTTTATATGTACCAATGTCAAACTGCCTAAATACCAAGCCTGCATATAAACCATCTCAAAGAGCAGTACACATTGTATAACAATTCTTTGGCACACCAATCAAAAGGCCTTAATAAAAAAAAGCTAATTGGTTTCAACCAATACAATTTAAAATAGCAGCGAAATCACACATTTTATAGTAAAATTATTAACAATTAAGGTAAAAATAGCGTGGATTGTCACTGTACTATTGCACAAGATGTTTTTTCAACATTTTTACATGATGTGTACAAATGAAACTGTGATGTAATTCATACAAAAAGGCACATTCAATTATACTTAAAAATGATTAATGAATACTAATAAATGTGACACTTCTCAATAATCACAGAAATATGTAATTATAACTAGCTCAATATGAGCACTAAACACTGTAAATCAATTTATATTATTTTTTATTACAAATTTTAACCATATTTCAAAAGATAACAATAAACCACAAATAATTTTAATAAATCATTCTTCTGCACAGCAATTTATGCTCTAACAAACTATTATGAAGTTAATTCTCCCCAAGGAATTTTTTGGTGACGGCTTTGAACTAATTCAATATTAATCATGTTATTCATAATGCATGAAATATCTAGGTGCCAATGCAAAGCTGGACGTTTTCTTACATACACAGTTATGCTTACATTTGCAAATAATACCACAGAATTTACAGTTGCAAACAGGTACATCAGTGTGTTAATTACTTTGTGAATACCAGCCGCATTTTTTTAATTCAGTTTATTACTAGTCTACTTCCAAATTAAAGATGCAAACTAAAAACTGGTGCTTTGATGTTCAGTTTAATTTTGCAGTCAGTAATATGGGCATTACCAATACAATCTTTAATAAACCAATGGTAATGCAAAAAAGGCGATTTTAAGAGGCAAATTAAATTGGAAACACATTTAAAATTATTTATACGGATTACATAAATTACATGGAACAAAACAAATCACAAGACTTGAATTTGCATCTCTAATCTGTGAATTAAAAATCAATTTGTTTGACAATGCAGCTGATCTTTATGATTACTAACATGTTACATCTTTACTTTTGCGAACTAAAAGCAAATTCTTTAAAATTTATTATTAGAACAGTTATGTTATCCAATGATCCCCTATAATACGACTGCAAAGTAATACTCTTAGCACCATAATCTGGTTCGTGTAGCCTTTCTTTAATAAAGGCTATCGCTTCTTCGTTTGAAAATGTATCCCACAAGCCATCAGATGCGAGGATTACAAATAAGGGCTTGTGATCCTCCAAGTCAAACGTTAGAATATCTGGGTCTGCAATAACCAATTTCTTATCTTTTAGTGGGTAATCCCCCAAAGCCCTTGAGGTTGCCAATATTCCGGCTACTCTCCACACTCCATTAAATGTAACGAAACCACCTGCCTCTTTTATACGTTTACGTTCTCGCATCTGTTGGGGTTTGTGGTCGAAGGATAAGGGAATCGCGTTTCCCCTACTATCACACATTACACCACGGGAATCACCTACGTTCGCCACATACAATTTTGAGCCTTCTAGGACGGCAATTAGAGCAGTTGTTCCAGCTACATCCATGTTTTTCTTTGCAACTTCTAGTAGTCTTCGATCTGCGGCTAAGACTTCATCTGTTAATAACTTCCCGTAATTAATTTTTCCCAATTCATCAAAGTAAGTGGTAACTGGGATGTCTTTTAAAATTGCAACTTGGTTGGATGTTCGCACCTCACGTGTTATAGGCCTCGGGAGATTGTCTAGTTTGCTTAATATTTCCGAGTCAGTAATTTCTTTGGCACCTTTGATGCATTCGTCAGTAATGGAAGTAGTCTTTTTAAAACTCTTCCTGCGTTCTTGCAAGTTTGGAGTTCTTGGTTTTTCAGGCTCCTTCTTCTCTTCTTCTTTACAGGGAGTTACTCTGTGCTTCTTTGGTGATTTACCTTGAATCAAATCTTTTATTTCAATGACTTTACTGTATAAATTCTCCACAAGTTTATCTTTGGCATAGTTAGCAGCAAATTCTCCACCATGTCCGTCAAAAATTGCCACGAGTGCTACTCCAGTACTATTGATATTTTCATTGATCACAAATCGGTCCTCCATTTTTGGTCTTCGTCCCTGTACTGCATATCCTGCAATAGGGCCTGACTTTAAATCCCAGCTTGCCTTTTCCACTTCTGAGGTACTGAAGACACCTAGCCGTTGCACCTTAGTTCGACTGGTGCGGCCCAATGTGTACTGCAAGCGCCCTAGTAAATTACGACTCCATGCATCAGCAGCTTGCAAGTACATAAGCATAACTATCACAACAGTCCCGAAGAGTAACACTTCGGGTTTTAACACATACACCTTCAGCAGTCGCCATAGATATGTTAAATATGCCACAGGTGATATGTTGAGGTTGAGAGGGACTCCCCATGCAAACCGAGACATTAGTTTCATGTGAGACACATAGGTTTGGTAAAGCACTTTGTCATCTAATTCGTCTTCCATTTTGGACTTTCAAATCTAATTACAGACCCAGGGCTTAAATTATCGTGTCAGCGTTGACATTTTTGTACTGCTCGCAATAAATTTAGAAAACATGGGCGGCTCGTTGGTTCTTAACGCAAAATATAAATATCTAAAAAATACATAACCTATAATATTCGATTAGGATCCTATTAATTATTACATAACATGCTTACGTCAACTAAAATGCGTTTCAGCTATGCAAGCATTGCAGAAGCCCACATTTTTTCAATAGATCACAGAGCTATGGCATTTGTAAACTCGTCTGGGAACTTTCATTTTTAAGATTTTAAGGTTACCACACTACGATTTCATGTTTACCTGATTGGTTAATTTAATGCAAAAGGGTTAAGAGGCGAAATGGATGTTAACTATACCAAAATTTTTGAATTAGAGCCTCAAAATAGTGTCAGCTAGTAAGATGAGTGAAAGAAAGTTTCTTAGGAACGTAGGGAAACCCGGCACAGCGGCACAACTGCGGGAAACCGTGTCTCAGGTGGTGAAGGAGAGCACTGTACAAGTACGTTGTTAAACTTTTACGCTACACTTTTATTATCTCAGGCATGCATCACGAGTACGTACATTTGAAGCTAATGCAAGCCATTCTATTAGATTCGCCGCACACTAAATTGCAGTTTTATTATGTAATTGGATAATGACGACCGTGTTACGCCCACTTGCTTAGGGAAGTGTTACGAAAAATGCAGGACATGAAAAGGAAAGTGATAGCACATGCATGCCAAACAAAATAGAAACCGTGACCATGACAGGTGCTCCTTGTTTTATTGTTTTTGTTTGTTGAGCAATATTGTTACCGAAGCATTAAAACGTGAATGGGAAGAAGTCCATTGATAACCTTCATGCCTTAGATTCGATAAAATTTTTTTTTTGCTACAGCTGCTTCATTATGTTTATGTTAATTTGTATTGTTTTTGACAAATTTTTGGTTATATTTTCCAAGGACTTTCACTTTCACATGAAAAATTCAGACTGCCTAATGACGTACTTACTGTGCTATTCAGGTTGTAATGATGTGCATGTACTATTCAAAATCTACTCGTTTTGGGAAAGTTTACGTTACAAATTAATAGGTGATAGTTTTGTTGGTTTTTTCTACTTTTTTGTGAAGGCTTACGCTATATCATGACCCAGGTAGTAACTTTAGTGTGTTTACGATATTTCTTAGTAAGTTATAACAGTAGCTAGCAAAAGTACACTTCCATTCTTTCGTTAAATTGTATTAATTTTTTAACTGCTATAAACATAATATTTTTTCTTTATGGTAATATACAGCCTGTCCCAAATTGAGTGGCACACTATTGGAATGTCAGAGAGGATGAGATTTACAATTTCATCTAAATGGGGAAAAGATATATGTGCTGTCGTTTAGTGATATTCTTTATCCAATAAAATACAACTTATGTATTGTAAACAAATACGTGATAGAACTTTTTTATTATTTAATATTCTAGGGTGTACAGAATTGCCAACTACAAATTAGGCATACATTTTTGGATTACATAATTTACATTTTTTTTAATCAATATTTGGCACATTATAGATATTATTCTTTACTTTTCTTTGGTATACGGATTGATATATTTATTTTTGTACATTTTGAAATCATTTTGTAAAAATACTTTTAATCTTAAAGTGTTTTGGCTTCATGTATACAGGGTGTTGCTAAATACGTGCGAAAGTTTTTAGGGGGTGATTACTTGTCGAAAATTAAAGGGGGTCTTTCATGTAAACAAAAGCTCTTATGCCTGTCCTTGAAAAGTTCACGTTTCCAAAAATGAGAAAAAAAATTAGTTTTTTTTGCTTTTGTGAAATTGTTGAAGAGTTAAAGCAAATACTTTAATATATTAATACAGGAAACTCATATAAGTTTATCATGATGAAATGCGAGACATTGATAGTGGCGTCATCTAAGCAGTTCGGTGGGCAAGTTTCAGTAAATTTGGATAATAAATTTACAGATTACTGTTTTAAATTCATTTTAATAAATAAAAACCTAACCCTACAAAATGTTATAAACTTACAAAGTAAAGTAAAATATCATAATTATCAAATATTATTAATTAAATAAGGGTTTTGCTATAAGAAAGTAAATGGCATTTGCTTTAAATGTGCCACAAATGTTTTCGACAGCTGCCAAATACAAATCTTAGTGGCCCACCAAGCCGCACGGAGCGCTGCAGTCAGTGTCACGAGATTTTCGGCGAAGTTTCCTGTATTAATATATTAAAAGTATTTGGTTAAAGAAATGGCATTTTGTGGGCGTGTTCTACCAATAAAAACGCTACCTATGAATTTTTTTAAATTTTGTTGTGATCTTTTAAAGGGGTGAAACATGCAACCCCTATTCCATTTTTTACCAGAACTATTTAACAAAATAAAATTTCTTGATTTAATAATATCTGTTGAAAAGAATGATTTAGTGCTAAAAATTTTTAACTCTTGCGTAACTCTTCTGCAAATGGAATCAAAAAATCTAGTAGGTGGCTGTCACGTTTTGTTTGCACAAATTATGACTTCAGTCGTAGTATCTAGTAGGTGGCTGTCAAGTCGCTTTGATTTTTGTGTGGTAGCTGAAAGTTCAATTGTGCCTTTTAAATCTTCAATATGAATAATTACACTAACGCTGAAATGGCCGATACGCATTTTATGTATGGTCGTGCCAATAGAAATTCTTTAGAAGCTAGAGTGCTAGACGGCTCTATGCAGAGATGTATCCTCAGCGCGTGATACACAATTTTTGCACGTCTTCACCAACGTCTCTGTGAAAGAGGGACTTTTCAAAAACGAAAAACTGATTGTGGTCGTCCACGAGTAATAAGAACGGTGGCACTGGAAGAAGAGGTTCTTAATATGATTGAAGATCGTCCGGAATTAAGTACAAGGCAAATTGCTGAAACACTAAATGTTTGCAATAAACTAATCTGGAAAATTTTAAAGGATCACCAATTGTATACCATTTTCAACGAGTCCAGGCACTTTTGCCGCGAGATTTTCCCCATCGAGTACATTTTTGTCAATGGAGTCTTCAAATGATTACCCAAAATGCTCAATTTTTAGAAAACGTATTATTCACTGACGAATCCAACTTTTCAAGGCAAGGGATTACAAATTTTCATAACAACTATCTATGGGCCGAAGATAACCCTCATGCAATTCAAGAAGGTCGGTACCAATATGAATTTTCACTTAGCGTGTGGGTCGGAATTATTGGCGAAAATGTTATTGGACCGTATTTTCTACCGTTGAAGGCTAAATGGTGCATCCTATACAAATTTTCTCTAGGAGCAGCTTCCCATTTTACTTGAAAATGTTCCACTAGCTATTCGACCACGAATGTGGTTTATGCACGATGGTGCGCCTGTCCATTCTAGCATAACTGCTCGTCAGTACTTGGACGACGTGTATCCAAATCGTTGGATAGGCCGAGCAGGACCTCAACCTTGGCCTCCCAGATCTCCAGACTTAAACCCCTTGGACTATTGCATCTGGGGTCACCTTAAGTCCTTGGTTTATACGACCCCCATTGAATGTGTAAATGATTTAAGGAATCGCATCATTGCACGCTGCAAGACAATCCAAAACACACCCGGAATATTTCAACGTTTGCGCCAATCTATGAGACGAAGACTTGATTCCTGTCTAATGGTTGGAGGTGGTCATTTCAAGCAGTTTTTATAACTCTGTTCCGTTTGATCTTGTTGTCTTTTTCTTTGTTCTAATACACATAATTTTGTTTTGTTTGTATTTTTAATTTGATTTTCTATTAAAACAAAACATGGTACTGGTACATGCCTACATTAAAAGTTAAAACAAGCGG